>CAJNIZ010044457.1:0-13094 GCA_905231905.1 Symbiodinium pilosum
GCTGCATTTTTGTGGGTTAAAGGGTTTATAGGGTTTAGGGGGTTTGTAGGGTTTATAGGGTTTAGGGTTTATAAAGTTTGTAGGGTTTGTAGGGTTTATAGGGTTTATAGGGTTTATGGGGTTTGTAGGGTTTATAGGGTTTATAGGGTTTAGGGATTTAGGGGTTAGGGGTTTAGGGTTCAGGGTTTAGGGTTTGAAGCTCCAGGATTTTGGATGCAGGGATTTGAGTTTAAGTTGGAGGCCCAGGATCTAGGGCTCAGGGATTTGGGTTGCAGGTGTTGGAAGTATGGTTTACAGAAAACCTCCAGTCAAACCTTAAACTCTACGTAAGCGCGGATATTGCAGGGGTCCCTCTCTGATGCCATATGAGCTATAGTCTAACTCCTAATATCCCCTTGACTATAATTGACAGTTCCCTAAATAATCCTTTAGGTAAATAAATAAAATCCCTAAACCCTAAACCCCATTTAAGACTATTCAGGGGTACTATGGCTGGCGAGTCAGGATCTGGCAATTGTATCATATCCCATTTTTTGCCCCCTGTACCTAGACACTCCATCTACCCTCTATATACCACGATTAAGGACCCTAAACCCCAAACCCTAGACCGCCTACAAGGGTATTGGTACAACACATAGCTTGATGTTCTCATTGGCTTTTCGTAACATAATGTACAAAACAACTTGACAACTATTTCTAACAGTGACCTGGTCTCTAGACCGATGTGTAACGGATCCCCTCCCCTCGTTGTTAATCTCCCTAGCCCTGTCAACATGTCTCCTGGGCATGCTTGTGCGCTTTCTTAACCCCAAACCCTAAACCGTAAACCCGAAACCGCGCAACACCTAGAAAGGTAGGGAGGTGAAAACGATTTCAAATTCAGAGAAGACCACGGGAATGCGTCAACGGTTTAAAGCACTCACTTGAGAACATCCACCGACCCAGACCCTCAGCAACACTTAAAAAAACAAAAACATGAGGTCCTCGATATTGGAAACTTAGGCCACAATAGTAACTGGTAGCTGGAGGGCTTTAGTGAGCACGAGACTCTTGACTAGACCTCTCCTGACTTGACCTTAGCCCCGAGGTGCTCTCTGGACTTGATGAAACCGAATCTGGGAAATAGGCCCTAAATTCTCAACTAGGGGTTTCCCAACATTAGGGGTACCTTTTTGGAGGTCCTTATAATAAGGACTATAGTATTTTGGGGTCTATATTGGGGTCCCCCTATTTAGGGAATCTACCAACTGGACTTCACCATAATAGGCAGCCCCTAACGCTAAAGTGCCGAACTATGATTCAGGGTTCTTTGCCTAGGGTCCTCAAATAGTGGGTGCTTGGGCTGCTTTACAGAGTATTGTGGATGTTGGTAAGTATGAGAGCCTCCCCAAGCCAAAATGCCCTAGACCGCAAATCCACCCCCAAGTGTATGTATATATATATATATATACGTATATATCCCTAGACCCTAAACTCTAAACTGCGAAGCCCTAATTAAACTCCAAACCCCAAAACCCTAAACCCCTGAACCCTGAACCCCAACCCCTAAATCTCTGAAGCCTAAAACCCTAACCCCTAAACACCAAACCCCTGAACCCTAAACACCTTATAAACCCCAAACCCCGAAACCCGCAAAAACCCAAAATATGCTCCCATACTCCTGCTGACCCTAAAACCCTAGACCCCTGTACTCCGTACTATAGTGGAGTAATTTCCATTTTCTTGTCCGTCATCCCTGTATAACCCCGAAAAGCCCCAAAACCATGAATCCTATATAACCCCAAGAGGCCCTGAACCATAAACCCTAAACCCTAAATCCTGAACCCTATATAAACCCAATAAGCCCTAAAGCAGGCCAGCACTACAGGCCTGCTGCCGCTTCGCACACCGTCCCCCAAAAGGGCCGCTGGGAGCCAAACACGTGTATACATGGCTTGGGGTCGATTTTGAGTTTGGGGTTTAGGGTTTGGGGTTTGGGGCTTATAGGTTTTTGAGTTTGTTTGGGTTTACGGTTTACAGGCTTAAGGTTTGGGGTTTGGGGTTAAAAGTTTGGGGGTTAGGGTTTGAGGTTTAGGGCTTAGGACAAGCTATCTCCGCGCAGCCCTTGTATATGGAGTTTCCCCAAAATTAAGGGTCTCTTTGGGGGGTGGGCCTGGGAATCTAGGGATGTAGAGGGATTATAAGAGGATTGTGGGGGGGGGAGGGGTCCTTATGACGGAAAAGTATTATGATTGTTATTACTCTTAATACTATTGTTTTTACACAAGAATACACTATGCCCGGCAAACCCTGATCCAAATTTCTGCCCTGCATGCATCACCTGTGGTGCACTACAAACGTTGTCGCGCCATGTACCTGCCCTTTCGTATAGTGGTGCGTGGGCCTTGGGGGGAATAGTCAACGAAGGGGAATTCAAAAGAACTAGTACCGCAATGAGAAAGAATTTCAACCTTATTATGATGAAAACCTACCATGGTAGGCATTATAGAAACAATTGTCAGGAATCTTGGCAAAGGCTTTGGCAAAAAGAATTAACGAGACTATGTACGTGAAGAAACAAGGATCGAGAAAGCCTCCAACCTCTTGAGAAAGTGTATCACTCCCCCCTACGTGTCCAAGTACTCAACAATCATAAAATTACTTGCCGGAAACCTGCACTGCAATTACCGGTACCAAAATTCCACATACCCGAGTATTGGGTACCGAGGACCCGAAGGGTCAACACTAAGAATCCAAATAGCCCCATGTAGGTAATATGTGCAGAATTTAGGGCCCAATGTAGACCCTAAACCTTAAACCCTAAACCCTAGGTATTATTGGTATACTTGGATCTCTTTGGTATGTTTTTTGTCTTCCTTGAACAATCCGCGGCCGAGTCCCTTGGTCAAGAGGACATAGCGGGCAGCGCTGGTAGCGACATCGAAGGGGACCTAGGGTTTGCCGTGCAAGTGTCGGGTTTTAGGGTCGTGGGTCGCAGGGTTTAAGGTTTGTGTTTTCAGGTTTTCGATTCTATTGTTAGTGCTGTTGGTTTGGGATTGTAGCTTTGGACTTCAGGGTTTTGAGTTTCAGGGTGTGGGTTTTAGGGCTTGGGTTTAGGGTTTTGGGGGTCTAGGGTTTCAGGTCTTCAGGACTTTCGAGTTTCCAGGTTTAGGGTTTGAAGGTGTTAAGAGTGAAGGGCTTAGGGTTGAGGGCACGGTGTTAAAGCTGCAGGAATAGGGGTTACAGCGGGCAGGGTAAAAAGAGAAGGGGATAGTGTCAAGGGCGTAGCGACGCAAAACCCTACATCCTAAATGCTGCTTTTGCTCATAGGATATCACAGGATCCGGTTCTGAGGTTAGGGCTGGGGGTCTGCAATGTAGTGTTCTTTGGGTTTAAGGGGCCTACAGGAGGGTTTGAACTGAAGTTCAGATAATGGGTTCCTGCTTCGAAAAAGGTGCGCAACTACTACACTAGCAGGAGATAACCTAGTCAGCAAAGAAGGTTGTTTGATGAGCACTGCAGCAATCTACCTTAGGAATTCTATTTGTGATCCCTTCAGATGGATCATACACGATTTCAACAAAATTCCTTAGAGCCCACGCTTTACTTAGAGGGTCAGTTGGACTTAGTAAGTAGGTTGATGACCCCTATAGCCCATACAGCAATCCTAGTTATCTTAATATCCAAGCTATAGTTATTAAGTCCGCCCCCTGACCCCTCATTTCCTTAGGGTTGCTGGCTGGAAAAAAATCTGCAGTTCCCCAGGTGGAGAACAGGACCCACATGTTCAAGGGTTTGGGCTTAGGGTCTACTAAGGTTTAGGGCTGAGGTTCATGTAGGATTTTGCCTAGACTGCATAGGCCCCTGCAAGCTCATTGCTCAGAAATTGCACACCTGGAAATGTGAGGAATAAAGGATCACCTAGATGCAAGAAAGGTGACACCTCGCACCTCAAACCCCAAAGGCCTAAATCTTAATCGTAATTACGGCTTCATTCCCTGAATTCGAAAAAAAAACTTGCTAAACCCTCAGACCCTCGCCCCAAAACCCTAAGCTTAACTAGTCCGCCTTAAATCCTGAGACCGCAGTCCCCAAAACCCAAATGTAGACCCCTGAATAATAATCCCCCTCCTGTTAAGGGCCTGAATATGAGGATCCCTACAATCCCTAGTAAGGGGAGGGGGTTTATTAATCACGGTCTTGGTAATCCACCCTAAACCCTAAACCCCTGAATCCCTATAACCCTTAACCCCTAAACCCTAAACCTTATACGCCCTAAACCCTAAGCCCTAAACCTTATAAACCCTAACCCCTTAACCCTAAACCCCTAGGCCCCAAACCCGTTAAGTTTTACCCAGCGGCCTGGCCCCAGATGTTGGTCTGCCTTGGGTCTTCCGGCTGATTATATGTAGGTTTTAGGGTTTAGGGTTTAGGATTTACGGGTTTAGGATTTAGGGTTTAGGGTCTAAACTCCTTAAAGCGGGGTTATATAGGGGATTCTGTAGGGTCTATATAGTTTAGGGTTTAGGGTCTAAACTCCTTAAAGCGGGTTATATAGGGGGTTATGTAGAGGCTATATAGGAATTAGGGTTTAGGGTCTAACCTCCTAGCATTCTGCTTAAGACACCCTATAATATTCCCTTTAAAATATGAACAAATGACACAATTATGACCCCTTTTTGGGTGCACTAAATATTTGGGGACGGCATTATGTTAGGGACACCAAAAAATGATTTTGACAACCTACCAAATGGGAGGAAGGGGAGGATGTTGAACATAATGGGCAGCAAGCTGCTGAACCAATGTGTGGAACGTCCCGTGCATCGCCACATCCTGGGATGCCGAAGTCAGTTGCTGAAAGTTCACAGGCAGTTGATTAGGAGAAGTTCTTTGAGTCTAGTCTGATTCATAGCGCATGCAGGATGCGACCCTCATACTAAGCCCTATCCCTATAATGATCCCTAATAGCCCGTCTTGTACGTCCCCTCTCAATTATGCAGGGGTAAGTTTGGGCTTGAGAATCGTGCTTGGGGTGGACAAGAACTCCAAATGTCGCTTCAACTTTCTCTGGTAATTGGCGGCATGTTGATATATACACCACATCTGACAGCTCTGCGAATACCTAGGGGCTATGTACAGAAGACCATACGGAACATAGCCACATTACCCTGAAACCCTACATCTTACTCCTCACTCAAACCTCATGTGCGCAGAAACTGTGCATCCAAACATGGGTGCTCCAGGTCTTCTTGAACCCTCATGCTGCTACTTTTCACACAGAGAGGCCTCCACTTCCTGCAAGATCCCGAAGTAACATCGATTGTGCTGTAATAACATCAGCTCACAATTCAGGAGTTTCCATAAGTTGGGGTCCATAAATAGACCCCAATGATCTATAATCGATGCTATACAGACTCCTGAAAAAAAGGGCCGATAATTTTCGGAAACCTGCAAGGCTGAAACGCTAAATGAGAACCCTTCCAAAGGGCCCCCTTCACAGTAATTTTCTCCCTTTAATATCAAAACTACCCCACCCCACCTGACATTAAATACTCTCCAATATACTGTAATATACCACAATNNCCTTAAACCCTAAACCGCAAAGGGGTGGGTGGGTTTAACATTGGGGGGAGGGCAGTAAGGCCAAGACAGTGGCGTGGCGCAGGATGAGCTGACAGATTTCCCCATGGCCTGCAGGTTTTTTTGGGTTTAGGGTTAAGGGNNAGGTTTAGAGGTTTAGGGTTTGGAAGCCCCTTTCAACGTGGATTTACCTGAGACCTTTGCACATGCTTTCCAAACAGAAGGTCCCGCTGTTCATCCTCTCACCCTAAGAATGAACTCTTCCCCAGCATACGCCACATGACAACTTGTACCACCTCGGGGTTACTCATCATTAGGGTTGCGGGGGCGTTGATTATAAGGGGAGGGGAGACAATTGTCCAGAAATACGAGGCGCAAGGCATTCCAGAAAGTCTGAGACTTGTTGAGACCATCTCCCAAAAATTAGGGCTTAGCGTTTAGTTTTGGGGGGTTATATTGGGGTCATACATAGGGGTTATAAAGGCGATTTTAGGGGTTATGTAGGGGGATCTAAGGACTGATACGGTTTCGGGTTGCTACAAATCAAGAGCCTGTTTTCGGGGGATTCCTATATTCAGCAGCGTGGTAGATGCGGTTTCTAAGGGAGACCCCTACTGTGGAGAGTACCAGATCACCCCAACTTGACCCCACTTTGCATCCCGGGGCTAAATGCTTACATTTACTCTTCCCAAAGTGTGTCAAAAAAAGACCACGCCATCTGCACGGTGTAGGGTTTAGGATTCAGGGTCCAGGGCTTAGGGAAGAGACTGCGGGAGAAGTGATGACAGGACTGCTGCGAGGACCCAGGGCCATGAACACAAGAATGAAAATCAAACAAAGAATCAAACCCCTGCATCCAAAATACCCTGCACGAAACCTTTGATTCCCGAGTTCTCAAATCCTTATGGAGTAAGCAACGAACATGAAACCTTGATCGGGTTCATGTGTCAGCGGGCTACCTCCATGAATGAAGTGCCCACACACCATTCATGAACAAGATAAATCCAGTTGTGAAACGCTTAGGCATATCCAGCATATAGATCATCATATACTGGAAATTTCGTATGTCCCGCAATAAACAAGCAAATTACTCAAAGTGACCGCAAACCTGTAGAAAGCAATCTGACACATAAACGCAGCCAGTGAGGAGTCTTGCACGTAGAGCACAAGAAAACAGGAACCAGGAAAAGGATTCTTAAAGCTTAGCCCTGCACCTGGAAGAAACCCTAAAGCATGAACCCTAAAATACTGAGACGCTAAACCCTCAAGCCTTAACCTGTCTGAACCCTCAACGACAACCCCTGACAAAACCCAAAACCAGAAACATATTAGGGCTTAGGGTTTAGGATTTCGGGTTCAGGACTTAAGGCTAAGCAACAAACATATACTCTTGAAAAGAACCGGTTAAGAAGTTGCCTTGCTGCTTGGGGCCCTAGTAGAACCTGACACTTAACCCAGCATCTCCTGCTTTCAACGCTTCCAGGGTTTCAGGAGTAAGGGTTAAGGGTTCATGGTTTTATCTAGGGTGCAAGGGTTTACAATTTGGGATTTAGGTTCATAGGAGGACCGGAAAACCGCTCTATTAATTACAACAGTTTCCCATGTTCTTCGTCATTGATTCCTTCCCTACTAACAGCCATCAAGCGATTCCATTCCTAAATTCTCTAGTCCCGTGCTATCGGTACATACCACTATACTATACCCTTGACAACTTGTCTAAGCCACTACATCGAACCCTGATCCTAAACCCTAAACCCCAAACCCTACACCCCAAATCCCAAACCCGAAACCCTAACCCCGAGTCGCCAACCCTAAACCCTAAACCCTTAACCATAGCCACCAAAAAAGGGACAGATCCTCCAAGGACACCCAAACGGGAACCCATCTCGGGACTCCAAGGAAAAGGGTTGAGGGTTTAGGGTTTAGGGCCTGCAGCGGCAGCGCAATGCAGAGCATTGCAGCCCAGGGCATCCAATGCAGCCTCGAGTCGATAATGTTTCTGCGGCTTGATTTTGGGGTGTAGGGTTTAGGGCTTAGGGTTTAGGGAGATGAGGCATTAGATTCCTACTAGTTTCTTGGGGTGCCCTGTTTGGGTTGCCGATGTTACTTTCTTTAACTTCTGACTTTGGGATATCTTTGGGGGCGCAGATGAGCCACAGTCTAAACTTCGAATATTTCCCTAATAAGCCGAGATTGCTCCTCTTAATGAAATCCGCTATATAACCCGCTTTAAAGGGTTTAGACCCTAAACCCTGAACCCTATATAATCCCCTCTAGAACCATAGAACCCCTTTCAGGAGTTCAGACTACAGCTCACACACGCGCGCAGACCTGTTGCTCACGTAGAAATCTACTTAATAACAGGAGTTATGAGGCTACAACAACAGGCTATAGGGTTTAGGGCTAAGGGTCTTTTGGGGGATGGATAGCTCAGATGGTCTCCAGAAGGCCGGGAGCTGTGCGCCCTTCCTCCACCCGAAGCCCCTTCAGGCTTTGGCGACCCTTAGAATAGGGGTACATGGTGCCTAACATCTTCTTGTACCCTGAAAATAGGGGTAATTATGTCGGTCCTAATAGTGGAATATAGAGGGTAGATGGGGTGGTTGGTTCCCCGGGGCTTGATTAGGGCTGGGGGTGGCCGCTGGAGATGGTTACGGAAGTTTATTTTCTTTTGGGGGGGCCCGCAAACAGCAACATGCTCTCAGTACGGCCTGATGACAAGCTGACTTTGGTCGATTTGGAACTGCCAACGCCTAAACCCAAAACCCGCAAGTCCGAACCGAAAGGCCGGGGGCTCGAATGCGGCCCCCTACACCAAATTGTTCAAGCTCGCGGAACCTGGCTCAACTGCGGCCAAAGTGCTGCTCCAAGGACTTGAGTAATACGAGGATTGGTAACCCCAATCTTATATGAACCATTGTCTAAACTCCTAGTATCCCCCTTCATAACCCCTATAGTAGTTCCCTATATAATCCCCTATATAGTGCCCTTTAAGGAGTTTAGACTATGGCTCATATGGAATAAGAGTCAGATGATAGTGGGTGCTTCAGAGTATCTGCAGGTGACCCCTAATTTCGAGAGATGCCCATAATACACAATGCCTGGTAGTGCGAAACCAATCGCCAGCCTAAACCATAAAACTCTAAATCCTATATATTCTACCCTCCGCATCCCTCCCCAATCTACAAGGGAAAGCTTTCCTTTCAAATACGTCAGTGTACAGGGGCTCATTTGAACTGTAGTCTAAACTCCTTAAAGGGGGGTAGACAAGGGATTATATACAGGAGTATTATAGGGGTTATGAAGGGGGATACCAGGAGTTTAGACTATGGCTCATTTGGGTTTGCGTGTTCGCCCTTACCAGGGCCCGGGCAACAGCTTCAAAAGGAGGATGTGCCAAAAGGGCAGCGCAGATTTGAAAATGGCCTTGCTGCCCTAAACCCTAAACCCTAAACCCTAAAACCTCAAGCCCTGAGGCTTCAGGCTTCGGGTTTGAGGTTTGGAGTTTAGGGCTTAGGGTTTGGGAGTTCAGCTGTAGGGTTTGGGGGAAAAAATTTTGGGTTTGGGGTTCAGAAGGTTTTGGGCTTTGGGACGTACGGTGTTTGTGGTCTTGGTTGAAGCGTCTAGGGATTGGGGTTTAAAGCTTTGGGCCCGTGAAAATTTATACTAGAATTAGGAGGCTTCCAGGAAAGCCTTCATGAACACGCCAGGGGGAGCTGAAGGTCTTGGATAGGGTTTGAGGGATTTTGGGTGTTGGGCTTTAGAGTTCAACGGGCTTTAGGGGTTTTAGGCTTTTGCTCCAAGTGCCGAGGACTGCCCCATATTACGGCCTAAACACGCATTATTGGGTTTAGGGTTTAGGGTTGAGGCGGGATCCTATAGCCCCTTTTAGGATGCCAGAGGCTGCGTTCTGAAATACCCTGGCTGCTGCCACCCTCACCTGCTCAATCTTAGGAGTGAATTTGGAATAGCTTAAGGTAAGTCACCTGCTCAATCTTAGGAGTGAATTTGGCATAGCTTAAGGTAAGTATGGATTACAATGAATAATCACTATCAATAGTCATTTGAGCTTCGACGTACATGATTTCAGCGAGATCTTTGCTTCCCAGGGAATTTATCCATCACCTGGACGCGACTTTCAGGTTCACCTGCAAGTAGATTTCAGCTCTAGAAGCTCAAAGCTCTGACTTTGGGCAGGCTTGCGAGGCCCTATAAAAATTCAATTGGTGACTTGTCGCTTCAGAAGGATGATATAGGGATTAAGGGTAATAAGCTTTTACAAAATACTGTCTAACCTACCTCTGTGAACTGCTGAGTCCATACATTTCGCCAGACCCGGCCTCTCGTGCAGGCATAATGTAGGCATGTGCAGCCGTGCATATCCTGCCACATAGATCTGGCAGTAAGAGGGGTCCCCCCGGGTAACATTGATTTCAGGACTCTGCAGGGGAGCTTGGTTGATTGATAAGATGACTCAAATTAAAGAGCTTCCTTCATGTAGACATGGAACCTATTTGCAAAATAGAAAGTTGCGCCAAACCCAACCCTAAACCTTAAACGGCCCAGTCTTTAAGAATATCGTGGACTCTGGGGGGGGGGTCCGGGCCTGCTTTCAGCACCAGGCAGGCTGGCATGAAACAACACCAGAGACAAAAGCAACTGCAACCGGGCTGTACTTACTAAGGGAATATATATATATATATTTACAGGGATTATGTAAGGATATTCCCGTACGTATAGGATCCATCCACTACCTGCCAAAGTCCCTCGACCCGAAAACGAGCCAAATGCTCACAGGGAGCTGATAGGCAGACATTCACTGGCTGACATTTTGCAGGCAAGGATCATGGTACTATCTCAGTCAATCTGTTCTTAGGGGGCGCAGGCTGTTTTCAGAGAGAAGATATTTTGCTTTCTCAATCTTTACAACCTGAAAACCCAGCTGTGCGAGGGGCCTGAGCGTTCACATCGACCAGGCCCTGCACAGGAGCTTTCCACTACCCTTGGAGCAGCTACTCGGAGGGTCGGGGAAATTAAGTAAGTAGACGGAAAAGTATGAGAACCAGGGTAACGACGCGAAAGTATCGGGGTTAGCAAGTTACTAATATACCGAGGAGCTGCCTAAAGGTGATGGGGACTATTGAGGTGATTGCGATTACCTATTGGAAGTCATATACGGGCTTTCTCACATGACTAACTTGGGAAGCAAGCGTGGGGTATAGAGGTAATGTTGAGAAACTTCTACGCGCAAACTCAAAATGGGCCTTTCTGACCAAAACCTTCATCAAGGCCCGTCTCAGCTTCCAACTTAGTTTTCATGGCTTCACCTACACCCCCCCCGTACTACCGGTTTTTTGCAGGAAAGTTATGGCTCTTTCAGGGCAATGACAAGGCAACCTGCAGGGGTTAGCAAGGAATGAAGGGTGGGGTTGCTGTCTGGGATATCTCTGAACCCTAAACCTCACACCCTAAACCCTAAACCATGAATCCTGAACCCTGAGGCCTAAACAATTACAGTCCCCCTTAAGCAGATAGAATATGGGGTATATGGGGATGTTGTTATAATATATCCAAAGCCATATTCTATCTACTTAAGGGGGGCTATAAACCTGCACTCATCACACTACAAGGACCCATGCCTGCCTTCTCTGCTAGCAGGTTTAGGGTTGGGGTTTAGGGTTTAGAGGAGGCAGGTGTGTCATTTGAAGTAGAGGCGCTGTAGTAAGGCGATTTTGGTCTGGGGTTTAGGCTGCAGTCCCTGCCTCATCCAGCAGTGCCAAGCACACCTCGAGGTAGGCTATGGGTTGCTATAACACCGGCGCCCCATTCCCCAAGCGTCGGGCACTAGATGCAAGAGTTAGGAGTGAAGAAAAAAATGGAAGGCTGGGACGATCCGCTTGAACATGCTGGGTTTCTTTATGCTAAACTGCTAAACTTTCATACGGCCGCCCAAAAATCGACACAGGCTTGTCAGTGAGTGCTGATGCACGAGCAGCATGAACCATGGAAAGCATGCCATAGGCACAATGTAGATTCGGGCTTCCTGTGATATTATAAGCCTGACGGAGACTACTGTTTCAACTCCAACGCCAACAGGCCCCGGAACCCTCCTCTCTCACTTCATAATCTGGCTGTCTCTAGAAACAAGGTGCCCCGACACAAGCCCCTACACATCATATTGTTTCTCGTAGGAACCCAAAAATACGCCCAATTTTCGAGAACCCTGATCCATTTGAACCGCAGTACAATTCCCGTTTCCGTTTCATATTCCATGCCCGTGTCCATTTGATTTGCAATAATTTAGCAGCTAACTTCCTTGCCTCGAATCTACTGCGTGATCGTCCGGCTAATGTAAAAGCCTTATATAATCACATATATCCCTTCTTGGTCAGTTTGAGGTACACTATGAATCAGAAACATATGGATAGCTCGGGGAAAATTTGGACATTATTGCGGCGCCTACATTATAGTCAACCTTTTTTGCGCCACGGTGTGCTTCGCTCATTTTCTGTATGCCATGTCATGTCATCCCAAATTGTCCCACGCGCTCCAACGCACTGCTTGCTTCATGAAATAAAAAAGCACGACAACTAAAACCCCAAAACATCATACTCCAAACTTTGGCCTATTAACAACACCATAATAAAATGTTCATACCCAACACGTCCAAGCCCTCAACCCGAATCCCTGTATCACCCTAAATGGCGCTGACCACCTCCATAACGCTTCCGGATGGACCATTAACTTTGAAGCCCTTGAAGGCCGACCAAATCATAAATCTCAATAAACATGCCCAGCTATCTCTCTTCAATCCCCAGGAATGTCGATGTCCCTCAAAATAGACTTGACATCTCCGCAGGCGCACATACCTGTATCCATGCAGACATCTACATGTTCATATCCCTGCAGCACTTTTTGGGGAGCAACACATTCTGAGAAATCTTCGAACTCCACCAGCGCCTCCAGACGGCCAACCTTCGCTGCTGTGTGGAGAGGCGTCCGCCTGTTCTCAGGGTTTGGGATGTATGGCTTGAAGGTGATCTACTTTGCGGTTCACGGGACGTGAAATTTAGCAGCACCATCGGTGATGTAGCACCTCACAGCTGGGATCATAGCCCGAATAGGTTAAGGTCTGGAATTTAAGTTGCAAGGTGCAGGAGTGGAGGAACAGCGAAATCTTTGGGAATGGAACGCACCGCTCGAAAAAACTACTGTAGGATATTGAAAAATCGTGTCGTCACTCACGTGTACGGCCCAAAGTGTAAGACTACGAGGCTTAGAGTTGACAGTTCTTACGTAAGGTATTCGTTAGGACTTCAGCGGGGCTTGCTGCAAGTCAACCACAATGGAGCAGAAATTCGACACTGACCTCGTATTTTGGATGGGCCAATCCTATCCTAGCTTGGCATGGAATTTGTACATTTTCGCTGCCGCTTTTGAGCCCTTTGATCTACCTGTGTTTTGTTTAAGGTGACACGGCTCCGAGTGACTCCTGACGAAACGCACATTATGTCCTTGGGGACAGCAAAGGAGGC
>CAJNIZ010044457.1:22335-34764 GCA_905231905.1 Symbiodinium pilosum
TAAACAATATGCTCAACAAGCAATAGAACACATATACGAAGAAGTAGAGTCTGCAGTGCTACAATGTGCTCAACTAGTAATAAAACAGACATGTCAAAAACAGGGGCCTGTAGTGCGACGTTTTCTGTAGATCTACGTGCTACTTGTGCCAACCAGAAGTACTCCACCCACCTGCATCATTGTGGCGACCCCGCTTGGCCTAAATCAAGAACAAATGTTGAGGGGATGCCTTGTTGTAAGTTGAACATTCAACTGCACACCCTCGAACCCTAACCTCACACCCAAACTTCCAGACCCTAAGCCCCAAATTTATGTAGCCTAAATGCTCCGTGGAGGTCCTGCGGCCCCTCCGCAACCATCGGCTGCAAGCTGTGCGTGGGATCCTCAACGGTTTAGGGTTTAGGGCTTAGAGTTCAGGCTCAGAATAAGCCCCGAAACCCAAGCGCTAATCTACGGCTTTGGGATTTCCGATTTCTATAAGCTCTACGCGCTAATTAAGTGACTCCAACAGTAGCTTAGATCCCCCCAATCTTCTAGGACCAACATAGCCCAAAAGACAAGAAACCACAAGTCTAGCCAACTGGCTAATCTTGCTAAATCCACCCTCAAATCAAGACATTCGGTGTAACTCCTAAAGCCAAGAAACTTGAACCTAATCTTGGCACCTAAACGGTCTCAAGGATGAACAACTTGAATTGATGCTTTATTCCATTCACTGAATTTCCCAAGTTATATACACAAACACCAAATCCTGAGCACCACCGCCAAAAAAAAAAACGCGCCTAATTAGACCCCCCAACCATCCCCATCCCTGACCTAGACATGAGATTTTACGCTTTAGGGTTACTACCCAAGGAGCCCAACATAGCTTACTGAGGAAATATACCTTAAATCATATTAAGGGTCCTAGTATAATCTAAGGTATATTCCTTAACAGAGCTATATTAGGCTCTCTTTGGTTACTACGGACAACCCGATTCTACACACCGCTCAACGAGTCCTCGGCTTTTTCGGGAAGAAGCGGACGTGAGCGTTGCCGCGCTTTCTCCCGCGCCCTTCAGCTGGCATCAAGGGAGTAAGTCTCATGGGATTATATAGGGTTTAGGGTTTCGGGGGTGAAAGAAATGGAAAAGAACATGGAAACTACTATGGTGGGTTCTATAGAGGTTACTATAAGGATCCATTCCTTCATTCCTAGCTAAGCCAAGGCCAGGTGGAGATATACCTTGACCTCCCCCATGCTAAGAGTTTTCACGCATAGACCCATGTTTGATTAAGGCAATTTGATGCCATTTTGTGAAGTCCAGGCATTCCTTGGCTAATGGGTTTGGGGCGCTTCCAGGCTAATAAGCGGCTAATACTGCAAACCCATGTTATGCTTGCAGTTGAGTAGTAATTTCCCGCTCAGCTTTAAAACTAACGAATAAAGCGGTACTGTAGGTGCCTGACTAGTGACCAATAGCATGATCCCAACAGCCTTTTCTAATTCTAGGGTTGATTTTGGGACCCCCCAAAAAAATCCATTTCTTTGGCTTTATAGGGAAAATTGAACGATTTTGGATGACAAAGCGCCGATTTCAAATCAACCCCTGAATTATGTTACAAGGATACCTAAAATGAACTTGAAATAAAGATTGGAGGCACTAAGGCCACATACTGTAGGTCGTTGGGGTTGCCCAAGCCCTGAACCCTAAACCGTGATGATGACGCAGCAGGTTGAAGCCATGGAGCCCTCATACTGTGGATGCTTAGAGAATGCATAACCTTGGTATACTACAACTTGAAAATTTCCTTAGGTATACGTAAGGTACTTGGGGGCATGCGGGATTGCTAGTATTCACGTTATGCGCGTACACTCTTGAGGATAGAGGCAAAGGGCTCGTACTGCAACCTGAGATCATCCAACTGACCAGCCCAACTTGCGTTTAGGTCCCAAGGCAGCTGAGATAACATATCTATTCACAATGTCCCAGTTAAGGCGCTCTTTGTGGCTATTCGCTAAGTAAACAACCTTTTCGGGTGGGGCTAGGTGAGGTCGTTGGAACCTCTAACTTGTCCAGGTCTACGGTTTGGGGTTGAGGGTTGGCGGTTACCCTAGACCCTGAACCTCAAACCTTAAACACCTAAGCCCTAAATCTGAGGATTCAGGGTTGCGGGCCAAAGGCTTGAAGGGCTTAAGACTTCTTTGGCTCGAGGCTTTGGGGGGGCTCAGGGCTTGCTTCCAAAAAGGGCTTTAATGGAACCTCAAGAATATACAAGGAATATAAGGGTTAGGGTTTAGGGGTTAGAGCTATAAAGGAAATATACCTACCAGGCAACTCATATTCCTGCCATGTTCGTTGGGTTCAAGACATGAAGCACGCAGAGTTCGTGGGAGTCGCATGAACATGGAGAGTTTTGGTGGTTGGAGCATGGAATCCCCTACAGAGTCTTCGCGAAGTCGCAAAAGTTCTTCAAATTGCAACCATTATTTCAAACAGGGGGCCGGGGCGCAAACGGTTGGGAGCAGCATTGCAGGACCATACCGAGGCTATTTTCAACCAACAGACTGTATATGAGAGACCGTAACCATCTTGCAGCTTCCGTCATTGTCGGCGTGGCACATGCTCCGGATTGTTGCAACATCCATGTCTGGACCGTCGCAAGGAGTTGCACGGACGAATTTATTTTCTTCGTGTTCACGGCGTTCTGGACCGTCGCAAGGAGTTGCACAGACGAATTTATTTTCTGTGTGTTCAAAAAAAAAGGATGTAGCTGACATCCATACTAGGAGTCAAGCACCGTCGTGCCTACATTTCTTGACGGTGCCGCGGCTCTTGCTCTTGCAGTCGCGCCTCCATCTCTTGATGGTGCTGCTGCTTTTGCTCTTGCAATCGCAGCTGCAGCTGTTGCTGGTCGCGTTGCTGCTGCTCCTTCAGGAGAACCCTAGACCCTAAACCCCTAAACCCCAAATCGTACGCCTCAAGCCCCAAATCGTGCTAAGAATGACCCAAATGAAGTACCCTAAACCTTAAATCCTGAACCTTACTAGGTATTAGTATTGAAAGTGAGGAGCGGGTGCCTCTAAGAATCCTGGCGAGATGTAGAGATTACACAGGGATAGTCTTACGGGCTCTTAGTTGCAATATAGGAATACAGTGTACCCAATAGGCCGATGGTTGGGTAGGGTTTATGGGGTCTAGGGATCTGCGGTAGGGAATAAGGGAATAATTATATCATAAGGGCTATATAGGGATTGTATTCCCTTATTCCCTACTAAGACCCAGTAAGGAATGGAGGTCTGCACGAAGGATTGCACAGGGTTGACAAAGTCTAAGGTGTCTAGCTTGGCCTATGCGTCCCATGGCTACATCCTCTTAGGATTTCAACCCTACCTGGGCCGACAAGGTGGAACAAATCATGGCAAACAGCAAACCCCCAACCCTACCTTGAGGATTCAGAATCCTGAGCCCAAACCACCCCTAAACCCTAAACCCTAAACCCCTAAAACCTAAACCCCTAAAACCTAAGCCCTAACCCCCCCATAGCCTAAACTCCAAATGGAAGACCCAGGAGCAATTGATCTACCTGCTTCTGCAACGCCAATTGCCTTGGCTCTGCATTTTCTTTGGGTTTAGGGTCTTGGGTCTTGGGGGTTTAGGGTTTGGGATTTAGGCTCTCGGGTTTAGGGCTCAGGGTTTGAGGTTTAGGGTTTGGGATTTAGGGTTGAGGGTGTGGGGTTTGGGTTTGGGTTTTAGATTGGGGCATTCGTCTTTCAGTACCAGTTACCACAATGGGCACAAGCCCCTTCATAAGACACGTTCATACATAGTACCTTGTGGGGCAAGTACTCGAGCTTTAAGTTTTTTGAGTCTTATTCTTCAAGTTTCAATAAAACCTGCAAGTACTACACCCTACAACCTCAAAACGCAACAAAAAAGCGTGAAAACAAAAAAATCAAACCCTGAGCCTCACACCTCAGAGCCCCTTATAAACAGAAGGCTCAACACAATAACCCTTAACCCTTAACCCTTAACCCTAAACCCATAACCCTACACCCTTAACCCTAAACCCTTAAGCCCTAAACCCTAAACCCTAAGCCATAAACCCTAAACCCTCAACTTTAAGCCCTAAACCCTACACCCTAAACCCTAAACCCTACACCCTAAACCCTAAACCCTTAACCCTAAACCCTAACATCACATATGTCCTTCGAAGCTGCTGTTCTTGTAGCTGTCGGAGGAGCTCCTGCTCTTCTGAAGGGTTGGCTTAAGGATTGGGGGTTCAGGGTTGAAGGTTTATGGGGTTTAGGGTTAGGATTTGGGGCTTAGGGTTGAAGGTTTGTGGGGTTTAGGGTTAGGATTTGGGGTTCAGGGTTGAAGGTTTATGGGGTTTAGGGTTTGGGGTTAGGATTTCGGGTTTAGGGTTGAAGGTTTATAGGGTTCCGGGCTTAGGTTTTAGGGCTGAAGGTTTGAGGTTTAGGGCTTTGGGTTTAGGGTTGTGGGCATCTGGGTTGCTTGGAAGGAACTACCAAATTAAGCTACCCGAGTATGGAGATATAGTGACTCAAGGGGTTGCTCAGGTATGGTAACCTATCTCAAGTCCCACCAACACAAAACCCTGAACCCGAAACCCTAAACCCCTAAACACTAAACCCCTAAACCCTAAAACCCAAACCCTAAACCCTAAACACCCTAAAGTTCCTCAACAGCAACCGGGGTAATCGTTCCTGAAACATCCTTACGGACCCAGGGGCTATATACTTGGAGGGTTTAGAGTAGAGTTCAGGGTTTAGGGTTTAGGTCAGGGGGACTTAGTAAAATAGGTTAATGATGGAAAAGAAAATGGAAACTACTATATCATTTAGGGTTTAGGGTTTAGGGTCAGGGAGACTTAGTAAATAGGTTAGTAACGGAAAAATGGAAACTACGATATTACTTCGGGTTTAGGCTTTAAGGTTTAGGGCCAGGGAAACTTAGTAAATAGGTTTTAAATTAGGATAACCAGTGTGTCCATATGGGTCATGGGGCTTCTTAACCTGCTTACTGAGTCCCGCTGTGAAAGAAAGTACGGTGTTGACTACAGGTGAGTACCGTTTTTTGGTGGTTGAACCTAGTAAGATTATAATCCTTGTATAAAATACTATACCCCAAACGGAGGATATAATCTTACTCTATATTGGGTAGCATAATACCCCCAAATAAAATACTACTCAGGTTGTCTACTGCCCCCCTCACTCACGCAGACTGTTGCTGGGCGGAGGCAGTACCACAGCTGTAGCATATCTGCCGGTCTTTACTCTGCGTTATGTAAGAGCCACTGCTGGGACTACGTGGGAGTTGCTCTAAAGGTCCTTGCAAAGTAAAGCTGAACCTTGGGAAAAAACGTCCTAAAAGGGGGGTGTCCTAACCAAAAACAGGAAGCCTACATAATGGCCATCTTGGGAACACGTGTTTTGAACGAAAGCTGAGGGGGCATACATACAAGACCCCATCAAGATTCGGGGTTCTAGAATCTAGGGTTTAGGGTTTAGAAGGCAGAAGAATTCCAGATTGGGAATACCACGGTTCCAACTAATGTGGCGGTGTTATGCTATCTTTGTCTTCCTTGGCTATCTACCTTTTTGGCTATTTACTTTGTGACGGGGAGGTTGATATCGTCAGCCTCGTTACAACCAACACTTTCTCCATCTTTCGTGCAGTATTATTCTTCTCTCTTCTCCACGCGAATATGAACTTTCAAGGTGGGAGTTTAGGGTTTAGGGGTTTACTTAGGGTTTAGGGTTTAGGGGAGTTTGATGGTCGATGGTTCAAGACTTGGGCTCTAGCGGTTTGAGCTCTGCTACCTGGCAAAGAATGGGAGCCTCAACGTTGTATCGGGGCCCTGGGCAGCAGAATGCAAGTCTGGGGGAGTTTACATCCTAAGCTAAGGTTCAAGTTTGGCCATCAGGGCATTTAACGTGAAATTCTTGAAGACAGGCATGACGCCAGGGTTTAGGGCTCAGGGTTTGGGGTTGTGAGATAATTTGCCCCAGACCTGCACTATGCAATTTTCTATTCGGCGATGTAACTATGGGTATATAGAACCCAGAACGCATGTAGGTAACTGGAGCTCACAGATTCACCTAGCAATAAGCCTCCTTAAAAAGGAACTCTATAGAACCATAAAACCCACATGCCCACCACAAAAGCCCTGCAGGCCCTAAACCATGTGACCCGCGTATTTTCTTGGACGGCTGCTGGTGCCGCCGCAGGAACCACGACCTTGCAATTCCAGGGACCCCTTACGGCTTGTAAGCCCTAAACCCTCAACCTAAATCTTTAAACCTAAACCCCTATAGGGTCTTTTAACAGTAGCTACCTTGTCTAACATAGGTTGAATCTGCCTCCAGTTCTGAGATCTACTCAATATACTGTGAAGCTCCGGGTTACCATCAGTTAAGGACGAGAGGGAGGAAGAGAGAGAGAGGCATGTATACGCACATGTATGTACGTATGTAGGTATGTAACTGACACAATCCTGTGCTGTCCTTGGAGTCTTGGACCGTTGTACTACGATAAGTGGCATTTTGGATTGTTTGCCAATGGCCTACGTCTACAACCTTGCCCCAGAAGCCGAAAGCTACTTCGCAAATCAGCGTAGGATTCGTTGAGCGTTTGGGATGGGATTGGCCTTAAAAAGGGCCTGCCGAGCAATATGAAAATCCAGGAGGGGAACTCGCTATTTCCCATAAATTCACGTCCCTTCCTGGTGGGCCCTCCCCCAACAAGCCTACCAGAACTTGGAGGCAAATAACCTGGCAAGGTTCGCACCGACATTGGCAATTACAGCGTCTGTCGTTGCGCAAAAAATCGGCTGTTCATACGGCATGCCCCACGGGATGCATCCAACTCAACATGAGGCTTCTCATGTACCCTTCCGGTGCTCAAGGAGGGGTAAAGCAGTGGAAACTTATAGTGACCCTTACATAGGCCCCTATGTATATATACTTATGTATATACACTTGTATATAGAAACATATACATAGATATATACCCCTAAGAATAGTACATCAATTCACCAACCCAATTCTGCTGAAGCACAAGTAAGGAAAGGTTCTGAGCTCGCTGCAACCTCACCCTCTGCAGCGATGCGACTCTTGGAAGCCACAACCTGTGAGGTTTTCCTTTATTAAGAATTCTAGCTCTACACTTTACTGTTTGCAGGGTTTATGGACAAGTGGTTGGCAATTCTAGGGTTTGCGCTTGGCTGCGTGTTGATCAGGGTGTTGGGGGCTTGGGGTCTCCGCTCTTCCTAGATTCTGCAATTTGTGATTGCTAGCAGGTTTGGGGGGCTTGGGGTCTCCGTAAGAGGCAATGGGCTGCTAGCGGTGCAAATGCCATTGTATCAACCTCGTTTTCAAACACATAAGCATGTCATGGCTGTAAATGAATGTAAAATTGGTTGCTTATGCACAGAAAGCGTTGGTCATTCTGCCATCTAGTTGTGGCTGTTCAGGATTAAGCCCCAACCCTAAATCCTGAGCCTTAAACTAATATATCTGACTCCTACAATTGCTACTCTTGTCGAAGTCGGGGGGGGTGGGGGCTGTACATCCAGCCTGTGAAGGCAACGTGGCGCTGCCACCATCTTCAGCCTGACAGGCTGCCAGTGAACAGTGAAGGACGCTTAGTTTTTTTATTTTGATTGTTTTTGTTTGCGGGGGGGAGGGGGGGGGGTGTTGGATGGGTTAAGGTTTGGAGTTGGGGTTTAAACTCAGATCCCTCACAACATTAGCAAATTCGTCTTGAACAAACACTGAAAGCTTAGGGCTGCAAAATGAAGCTGAGCTCAAGCTTGAAAACGGCAATGCGCTAGGCGACATCGGCTCAACAACAAAACTCGAAGTTCAGCTTGAAAGCTCGATTGTTTACTCGTATTGGGACCTGGAAGCCCACTGCCCATGCTGGGGCCCCTTTCCAGGTGTAAGGGTCTGGCACAAAGGTCCAGGATCCCAATGTATCCCTTGAATGTGGCGCTGTGGGGATGCTGCTCGTCAAACTCCACGCTCTCGGAGCAAATCACCCCCAAAAAGCTCTCAACATGTCCGTGTAGGCACATTCATCCAAAAGAGCGATACTTGAGCGGCTCACATGTCTACCTCGCAGCAAGCCTCAAGCCCTAAGCCGCCGTCAATCCGTTTATTTCGAACACATCAACATGAAATCTAACAGAGCCGAAACCCGGGACCTCAACTCCAGCCGAAACCCTCCAGCTCCCAGACTCGCAAGTCTAAACCCCAAATCCTATAAACCCCAAAGCCTCAAACTCAAACCATAAGCCCTGTGATTCCGAGGCTGTAAACGCTAAACTGCCTCAGCTGCCTTCGCCCCATTTTCACCATCGCCAGCAGCGATGCCCTGAGGGCTTGCCGAATTCCCTGAGCAGTGAGGCTTTTGGGGTTTCGCATTTTGGCAGTAAGGCTGGAGGGTGTATAGGGCTTGGAGCTTATTATTAATATTATTACTATTACTATTATTATAACTATTACTATTACTATAGTTACTATTATTGATATTATTAGAGGATATCTATAGGGCTTTGGGCTACTGGAGTAGGCCTTAGGGCTTAGATCGGGTTTAGGGCTTTGGGCGCAGGGATTTCGATTTAGGGCTTCTACCTTGGGCTTTGGGCTTAGGGTTGCTCTCAGGCTTTGGGCTGCTTTAGAGTTCAGGGTTCCATCCTCTCCATATAACTTGGACCTCCTTCTGGCTAAAATTACGCGTACTTGCCTTCTGTAACCTGTGTTTTGGGGGATCTTTGTCTTAGCCCACATTACCCCAGGAAGAAAAAAGGATCCTTTTTTCATAAATATAGGGAATCCCATACCCCAAAAAGTATAAAGGATCCCTACCATTGATCCAGTTGTGAGGCCTTGAGGTGGTTGTATGCTTCCGCATCACTGATTGAACCAAATAAACTTGTCTCCAGGTTGTTCGTCGCAGGCTGAGCCCGGCCCTTTTTCGAGAATTTTGGGTTTAGGGTTTAGGGTTTAGGGAATTTTCTGGCCGCCCCGCCCCCCCCCACCCCCGTTTCCTTTCACAGCTAGCCATGACGTGGACATATGCTCGTTGCAGCAAAATTGCTGAGGAACCTTGTTTCGAAAGGGACAAATACCCTTTACTCTTAACAAAATGTATCTGACGTCATTCTGTGGATTTGTACAGTCTTTGAGTAACACATAGCAACACAACCTTTCGGGAGCATCATCGAACCCTAAACCAGAAGCCCTAAAACCCGAAACTAGTAGGCCCAAAGCCTCAAATTAAACCCTCAACCGCAAACAACTCAATCGTTGAGTTATTGAAGACCCAGACCCCAGCCCCTAATGTTAAGGGTCCAAATACCCAAATAACGTTGTTTTGGGCCCCAAACCATAATTTGGTATAATTTGAATGGTTCTTAGGGTCTCAAACGCCCAGTAAGCAATTGGGGTCAGAGGTGATCCTAAAACCTACATCCCCACAATCCCTGTATAACCCTATGTCTCCCCATGTACCGCGAAATTAGCGTGGTTGCAAGCAAAGCCTCAACCCTAAACCCTGAACCCTAAACCTTAAACCCTAAACCCTAAACCCTGAACCCTAAACCTTAAACCCTAAACCCCCAATGATATTCCAAGGATCCTCGTGGCGATGATCCGGCTTCCGGGCGCAGGGCGGAAGGCGAGAATCTCCCCTGGTTTCAGATGCGAGACCATGTACGCAAAGACATACATACATACATACATACATTGATTGCATGCCCACATATGCGTATGAATATATATATATACATATATATATATATACATATATATATACATAAATATGCCCATAAATATACATACATATATATATATAACTACGCAGCTGTTGCAAAGACATACGTGTTACTTGCAGCAGCGGCTATGAATATAATCGACTTGAAGATATTACCTGGACACAGCTTAGGTTCTTCCCTACCTAGGGTTCCGAATGCACAAAAGCATATTAGGTAATGGATAGGGTTTGAGGTGATTTCGTCTAAGTGTCGGCATAAGACACCCAAAAACAATCATCGTCTTTACATTACAGTATTTTGGACTCATGCTTTGATGGAATGGAGGAAAATGCTATCCAACAAATTCGAAGCCTCAATTCTCGCATGCGCTGCTTCCGCTGCAGGTGGGTCGCCGGTCGCTGTCTTGAAGCTCGGGGTTTGTGCAAGTGCTGGGCTTTGTGGCTGGGGTGCCGTCGAATGCGCCCAAGATTGGCCTGACTGGTTTGAGCTATCAATGCAATCCACGGGGCTAGCAGAAGCTGGCTCGCTGTTCACGGTAAGTGATGGACTCTCGAAACCCGTGGGGGCGGCCTTCTCAGTAGTGGACGGCTGAGGCGAACTTCCATGCTCAAGGGTGGACTGAAGAGTCGACGCCTGGAAACTTGCCGTGTCACGAACTTGTTCCTGCATCAGAGCATCGGGCTCTGTAACTTTGGGCACGCGACTTGCATTGACCGCGACAGATGGTGGCTGCCACGTCTCAGCATCACTTGCAACCGGAAGTGGATCTGTCTCCAACTCCTGAATCTCATCCACTTGCTTGATTTCCTGAAATGGCGGACCACTCCTTTGAACAACGCTGCTTCGCAATCCAGTGGATTGCTCGCGCATGATTTCTTCCTTGCCATCATCCGTGCCAGAACCGGCCCAGCGTCTGTCCACCGGGGAGTCCGAAAGCACTGGCTGCTGAGACGAAGGGGCAACGACATCCTCAGCTCTCAAATTCTAACCAAGGGGCCCATGTACCCAACAATTAGATCCCTTTAAATGGTGCATATAGGGATTTATGGGGGTATAGAGGGTTTAGGGTTTAGGGCCAATGTACCCAATAATTGGGTATTTGAGATTTTGGCACTAGAAATCGTAGTACAGGTATTGGGCAAGCATATGATTATGTATTGAGTATTTGAACCCTTAAGGAAAAACAAAAAACAACAAAATATTTGTTGTGGCTAGCTGTCACAACTTCACAGAAAACCCATACCCATGTAAACGTTCAACTTTTATCTACGTTTCTTACCGCTCGGGAAGGTGTGTGAACACCAACCTTCATATGCTTCTCCCAAGCCATCGTCGCACCCAAACCATGTAGTAGTGTCCAAAAATGGAGGGACCCTAATAGACACCCCAAAAGACGCCTTATAGAGGCATCTCTAATTTTGGGAAACCACCAGAAAACTCCTCAACAGAAATGAGCCGATGACGCTTGTCTTCGTCATCTTGGCTTCTCAAGCTGACATGAGCAAAGACGCAATTCAGGGTTTAGGGCTTATCAATCCGAAATTTCAACCTCCTGGCCAAAAGACAAACATCAAGCAGGATCAAGCATGAAACCCTTGCAAGGCCTTAAACGCCTCCACATAAGCATTTCCTTCAAAAAGGTATGATCCTCAACCCGAGGACTTCAAAAAAGGTACCCGTATTCTCAGAAACCCCATTGAGGTTTAAGGCAAGTTCGGGGTTACTACAGGAGCCTAAATAATTATCAATATTATTTTGTGTTCCATTTGAGGTGCCATTGACCATAAACATATGAGGAATCTGGAGCCATAATACGGGTAATTATCCTTAAGTCCCAAACCCAAAAAACCTAAACCCTAAACCCTAAGGAATATGGAACCAGAATATTGGTAAGTATTTAGGCCCCTCTAGTAGCAAGGAGCCCCCCCGGAAGAGGCGCAAAAGCCGAGCTTCAAGGCTCTGCGCCGGAGGACTTCGTCCGGAAGTCCCCCAAGTCATGCCATTTTCCTGGCGATGTTCAAGCTTAGGCTTCAAGACCCCTAAACCCTAAACCCTATAAATCTTAAACCCTTAGGGTCTCGGGCCTGGAGCGTGAAATCCAGAACTGATGCATACAATCACCTGAAAGCAGGGTTTCAGGCCTAGGGTTGGTTTCCGATTAGAGCTTCCTGTCACTGATAGCTTTTCATATAAACCCTAAACACTTAAGACTGAAATCATAATATGAACCCCTAAGCCCTGAAACTTAAGCCTTCCAGCCCTGAAACCTAAACCTCAAGCCCTTAAAACCAATAAAACCAGACTGTAAGTCCCTGAGCCCTAAACCTTAAGCCCCCAAGCCCCGAGCACCGAGGTCCTAGAGTCCCCCCTAAGTAGATAGAATATGGCTTTGGGTATATTCTGTCTTGGGGTTATATAGGGATAATGGAAAAGAAAATGGAAGCTACATAGTGTATTTGGGCTATATGGGGAATATGGCTTTGGGTATATTATAACAAGACCCCCCATGTACCCCATATTCTATCTACTTAAAGGGGACTAGACCCCTAAACACCAAACCCTAAACCCTAAAACGTAGTTTCCATTTTCTGTTCCATTATCCCATTATAACCCCAATATAACCCTAATGCTCTATCTACTTAAGGGGGA
>CAJNIZ010044457.1:35952-47535 GCA_905231905.1 Symbiodinium pilosum
CCTAGTAAGATTATATTCCTTATTATAAAATACTATACACCAAAAGGAGGATATAATCTTACTCTATAATGGACACCATAGTATCCCCAAATAGAATACTGTCTAAAGTCCTAGTCTCCCCCTTAATGACCCCTATAGTAGTCCCCTATATTATCCCCTATATAAACCCCCAGTAAGGAGTTTAGACTATGAACCATTTGGGGTTTCCGAAAAATTGGGGAGCTCCTTGGGGACCTGAGGGATACACAGGGATTATAAGAGGGAATATGGGGTCCTTCGTAGGCTTGACATATGGGCTATAGTCTAAACTCCTTTATGGGGGATATATTGAGGATTCTATGGGGGACTACTACAGGGGCTATTAAGGGGGATACTAGGAATTTATGCAATGGTTCATATGGGTTGTTTTGAAACATACCCCGAAGCCCCCCCACATCGCCCCTGGTTTGGGCTCCCTGCTGTCTTCAAGCCGAGAGTCTCGCAGTATCGCATGGTTCCTGCAGAGCCCCAGTGGCAACGATGCCGGATTCTCCAGATGGCCGGAAAGAAAGCCGGCCGGGCCCTTCCTCAGCCGCTATGTTTAGAGTTTAAGGTGTGGGTTTAAGGTTTTGGGCTCCGACCCACTCATACTGACCACAACTATTTGCTGTAGGGCCCTGATATGTTCCTATTGTACCACTTTTATTGAGTGGGAGCCTAACCTGATTAAGCTTTAAGCCGAGAAAAGACAAGGCAGGATCCCTTTTGCAGCTCTAGAAAACAACCAGCATGCCTCTGAAAAAAGAAGAAAACTAATCTTACTGGGAACTGGTAGGGAAATGTAGGGATTATATTCCTTCATTCCCTACTTACCCCCAGTAAGTAATCTTCACCCAGTTTCTGTCAGACCCTCGCTTTGATTCTCCCCATGCGCTTCAATGTGCTCAAGTGCCTCTGGCCGCGTTTGCGGAGTTGACGCAGAGATCTCATCAGGTGCCTAACTCAAATCTGAGGTTGGGCTTCTGCTTGCAGGTGAGGATTGCATGGAATTTCCAAGTAAAGGATTCCCGTTTTCTACGCCAAAACAAATGCTTATTCTTGCATTGCACGGGCCCCTGACTCCGAGAAGACAGGCTGGGGATGCAGGTGTTCAAAGGCTACAAATACAAGATGATGGAATCCCCTTAACCCTCAACCCCAAACCCTAAGCTTTAAACCCTAAACCCTAAGCTCTAAACACACAAAACCCCAGCTGCCTTCAGCGTATCATTTTGGCCCTCCAGAGCTGGCCCCTTCGCATCATCATCTATCAAATCTGGAAGGCTTGAAATCTGCTCCTCGACCCCAGCCTCAGACTGCAGACCTGAAGGGCTTCTCCAACATGTCTGCTGTTTGTAAGGGGTCCTCCTAAAGACATTCTTTACCAGGAGGGCAGGGGGCCGCGGGCGGGGGGGAGGGGGCGGGGAAAACGATGCCTATGACTTTCAACCAGCTAGTGACGTGCCTTGCGGAGATGGCGACAACCGTTTTGGGCTCAAAGGTGTGCTTCCACGCGAGCTGCGCGCAGGCTCCAGGAAGAGAGCAGGCTGGGGGTCGGTAAGGCCAAACTCGCCTGTAAGCAGAGCTTTGGGTCTAGAACCACGTGTTGTACATACGAAGATACATTAAAAATGATGTACATACGTATGTGCATGTTTATGTCTGCGAACATTCTTGCTAATCCCCAATCATTGTAGGACCAACTGTGTTAGCACCATATTGTGTTGCTGGTCACGTGAGCTAGTCCTTGAAGTATTGCTGTGCGCCCCACGATCATTAGTAGCCGTATGACAGCTGTCCACGACAACTACTACTCCGCTTACGATGTCCTCTACTATGCTATGAATGTTGGTGTTCTAAGTAATTGGTAACTGGACGTTACACTCATAGTTGCTACCCGTGTTACAGACTGATACTGTTGCATCCTCGCTTCAGGAGGGCAATGGCGGAAGCTCAGGTATACTTAATGGGCGTTGCACACACACATATAAAAAAAAACTCTCTCTCTCTCTGTCTCTCTCTTTCTCTTTCTCTTTCTCTCTCTCTCTCTCTCTCTCTCTCTCTCTCTCCCGATCTAAGTAATGTTAGTATACGCCCCATTCGAGCACTGAACATTTACCAATGCAAATACGATACATACAGCCACGTATGTCCTAGGCATCCACGAAGCAAGCACTACACGCGCACACCGACTCAAGTACGATACATTCCTCTCTAGGTAATGTACATCCCCGGTACTAATACATCCCCCATTTAAGTACAACTACATCCCCCACATATCCAATATAACCCGAAAACCAACATATGCACGTACATCTATATATATATGTATATATATATACACTCGTATACATATATAGTTATATAAACATATATGTGTATACATGTGGGACCTAAACCCTAAACCCTATAGACCTGAAACCCTAAACCTTAAACTCTAAGACCTAAAACCTAAACCTTAAACCCTAAATCCTAACACCTAAACCCTAAGACCTGAAACCTACACCCTAACACCTAAACTCTATAACCTGAGACCTAGACCCTAAACGCTAAACCGTAAACCCTAAACCCTAACACCTTACACCCCAAACCCTAACACCTTAAACCCTAAACCCTAACACCTTAAACCCTAAATCCTAACACCTTAAACCCCAAACCCTAGACATTGAGCCCTAAACCCGAAGCTCGACCTTTCTTTCAAGCTCGCCTGTCATCGGCATGGCCAGGGGCCTTGGGCCACCCCTGCTGAGCATCCGCGGTTCCTGTGAGGAGTTTAGGGTCTAGGGTTTAGAGCTTAGGATTTAGGGCTTTAAAAATTAGGGTTTAGAGCTTAGGGTTTAGGGTTTAGAGCTTAGGATCTAGGGTTTGAAGCTTAGGCTTTAGGATTTAGGGCTTAGAGCTTGGGGTTCAGGGTTGAGAGCTTTGGGTTTAGAGTTTAGGGCCGTTCCCGCTCCCCGCTCCCAGTAGCCCTGGCTGGCTTACAAACTAGAAGCACATGGAGAAGAAATTTCAAAAGTTAGTAAGGCTCCGGGTTTCGGATTCATATCTTGAGTCATTCCCCCTTACAGCAACTGTGATGAAGGGGGCCTCATGAAGGCGCTACTATAACTCCTAGCACCTTTTGTGGTGGCTGCTACTTTGACGAAAATGACCTAAGTTTAGGGCCAGGTTAGGTGTATGCGTAACACAAAAAATAATATATGACAACCCTTGATACCAGAATCCCTCACTTGATTAAGATGCATATTGCTTGGTTCAGGGGTATTGAGCTCCCGGTAGCTTGCCTGGGTCGGCGGGACCAACCCTGAACCCCAAAACCCTGAAACGCAGACCCAGCCCCCAGGAGTGTACGATTTGACAACAAGGCCCCACCCCCCTGCGAGCGATCACATCGTGCAAGGTGTAAACCGTTTTGGGCTACCGCGACTATCGAATTCGAGGTTAAAGGTTTAAGTTTTCTCAAAAATTTCGCTGGGGAGGACGGGGGGTGGGTTCAATTGTGGCGGTTCTCATAACAAGGATCATAGGATTTTGGTCTCTATGTTGGTGTCGTGCCCCTGTGTTGTAAAAAAACTATAATTTACAAAGGGGCTATGGGATCCCAAATACTGGGTCTTAGGCCATGATCCAGGTATTTGCGTGGACTTGGTAGTTGAAGCATTGCTCATTAGGGCATCATTAAGCAAAAGAGACCACAGGATATTACCTGGCTCTAAGTTGCGTTTTTAACCTAGCCGTAAGCCTTTGCACCACCATAGAATCCCAGCATCCACTTCATTTTCCACGTTCTTTCCCATTTGATTCTTCATTACTGTGTCATAACAGGGGGATCTCCCCAACCGTGCAATCCCAGTTCCCGTTTGTTTTTCATGCGGTTTGCCATCAGTCCATATACACAATAAACCTGGGTACAATCCTACTTCCATTTCATGTTCCGTCTTCTCTTCCGTTTGATTTATCTACATTATACGCAACACGCTATATTTCCCTAAATTATGTAGACCCCATGACGCCCCCTTTAAACGGGACCTTGTATGCCTCTGAAAACGCAATATGTTTTTTGGAAATGAGCACCTTACAACAGCCATGCTGGCCTGGCTGTGATCTTCAGGCCAGCCCCCGGCGGAGAGCTGCGGCCGGCAGAGTGGCGTAGAATGCGTCGCAGCAGCCTCTGTCTCCAGGAGGCAGTCTACGCCGGATGCCTGTACTGGATCATGGCAACATGAAGGATTGCGCAGGTTTCAAAAAGGTTGAAGGCGTGGGCAGGTGTATGGAAGCGCATAAACCCAAGCAGAGGCTTGAAGGCATACGCAAAAACAACTCCGCTACTCTAGCTCTAGGACAGCGGGACCCTCTGAACAATCATGTACGAATTGAATTCTTCAATGCTATCAATAGCATTGAGACTTTGGTCATGGAGTCATACTACTTGAAACTACCAAGCCCAAGAGACAGCCTTGCGCAGCTTATGCTACACTGCTTCACCATGCTATTCGGACCGCCCCCTGTTGTCTTCAACGCTGCAGACCCGAGTCTATTCTCCACTAGAGGTACCTCCCTCGGCCTTTGTAGTCTGACATCGCACCAAGTATACATTACCACCAACCTGAAAAGTCTGTCCCGGAGCTAAGGAGCGACCAACTTTCAAGCCACTGCCCCTTTTGGAATGACAGGATCCATGCTATGGTCATGGGTTTCGTTGGAGGGATAGGTAGTATAGGGGCGGTGCTAAGGAAACTGCTGATGCTATCGAGGCCCCGGAAGGCGAGCCACGCTTTCTGTGTCATCCCAGGAAAGCCTCTTTATGTTCCATCTTCATTTCGGGTTTCGCAGAAATTTGGTGGTCAAACCCTACATGCTCGCCTAATCGCCAAGACAAATATACCCCTAGACCCTAAGCCCTACGCCTACACCCCTGAACCCACAAAGAGACGTAAACCGCTTAGTCCCTACATTCTTGAATCCCTCTCAACGAAACTCACCAACCCCCTACTGATGAAGTTTGCACCTGTTATGGAATGGTACTGTATAGGGATCTAGTCATTCTTTTGGGGCAGCGGTCAACTATTTGAGCCGTGCCAAGCCAGCCTTCTATCCAATTTTGCACATGAGTTAGCTTTTTTGTTCTTATCCTTTCCCATCAATCATGACTGTATAATGTACTGCGTTAGCGTTTTATTTACTCTTATCATTTCATATCGTTTTCCCATGATCTGCACACGCCGATATATTGTGGCGGCTCTATACAAACCATAGAGACCCGATTTTTTGTCCCAAGTCACTTAGAGAAGGGGATTGACTCATTATCCCTTAAACCCCAAACCCTAACCCCTAAACTCGCAACTCTAGTCCTAAACGCTCATCCCTAATCCCTGACTGACCCTGAACTCTCAACCCGAAAGCCTCAACCCTAAGCCCCACACCTACATATATATATATATAGACATATGTGTGTATACGTACCGCTAGAAGCCTTTCAAGGGAACATAATATTGGTAATTATATAGGCCCCTCAACCCTGAACCCTCAACCCCTTTCAGCCCTTTGCCAGGTTCAAGGTGCTGGCGGCTCCTGCATAGGCAGGCCGATCTGCGCGAACTCAACCTCGCGCCGTCTCAAGACCTCCTTGCAGAGAAAGGGGGTGCCTGGGTTCCCCCAGAAACCCCTTAAGAATAACAACAAAGGGTCGCCTAATCAGATCTAGTCAGGCTCCCCAGTAACCCTTAAGAATAACAAAACAAGGTGGTGCAAACATAAAAAGAGAAAAAGGCTACGTACTACTAGGGTACCTATAGGGGTAAGGCATTTTTGAACTCTTTGCGGTTTGTGAGTGTTGCAGTGTAGACTAGAGTTATCTTTCCTTGCAATCAAAAAAGGGCTATGGAACATTACGGGTTATAATTTCGATTTAGCCACCTAGGCCAGAATTAGTGCAGGGCTTGGAGGGTGCGGGTTGCACGGGTTCAGGGCGCAGGATTAATCCTGAACCCGAACCCTAAACCCCTAAACCCTAAACCCTGACCGCCAAGCCCTAAACCCTAAGCCCTGAACCCTAAGCCCTAAACAAACCCTGAACCTAAACCCTAAACGCCCGTTTGGGGTTAGGCAGCGGGTTGAAGCCTATAGAGCTGAGGGTTTGGTGCAACTGGGGTTTAAGGCCTCAATAACTACCAAGATCATGCCGGGGTCTACTTGAGGTAGCCCATCATGTAGACCCCTAATCAAACAACACCCCTCCTCTTAAGGGCTGGAAAATTAGGATCCCTACTATAGTCCCTAATAAGGGAGGGAGTTTATTAACCAGGTGGTTATTAAAACACGATTAGACAAGGCAGCTAGGACCATCGTATTGGTCGTTATTACGACCCGTACGTTTGACTTTAGGGGTTCTTCTGGCAAACGAAGGGGGTGGAGGTGCATTTCTCTGATATCCCCCATGCTACTCCCCAAGTTCCCCTATTATTCTGGATGTTGAAAGATAATTATTGCTAATTGGCTGTTGAGGGGGAACCTAGGGTAGTTGGTATAGGATGGAGTAGTAGAGTAACCCATCAACTAGGGGCGTGAGTGGTGAAAGAAGGGCTTCCATGAATAGGCGGTCCAAAGACAGAGCCCTAACAAAAAGTATAATCCTGATTGAGGGGATTTCCGAAAGGGGACCCCCAATTCTTTCAAAAGCCTAATCCCAACCAAACGTTGCCAAACGCCTACAAAATCACCGTTCCATGTTCATGTCCCATTTTCTTCTCCGTACGACCCCGAAACGACCGCTACATAATGCTAATATAAACCACGCACATACATATAAAAGCATGTCCCTAATCACTTCAAGTTATTAACAAAACCCATCCTAATAACACGTAATGAATCCAGGGCCCTAAAAATCCTCATGATTAATTTAAACAAGGGAAGCCGATTTTTAAAAGGAGCCAGACCATGATGAATTAGGGGTGGTTTTTGAGTTCATTAGGGGGTCATGTTCAAACGTTTCTTAACTAATTCATTACTTTTCTTTTGCTGAATACTAATTCGAGAATGAATTAATTTGCTGGTTACTCTTTACTTAGTTAATTAGTTCAATGATTATTGAATATTTGCGAATCTGATCAGTGGATTAATTCGGTTATTTCATTCTATTATTAACTAGTTTTAAATACGTTCTAATTTAATTTACAGGAATTTAAAGGTAGCCCGGCCAAAGTCCTTCAGTGAAAATCTCACCCATAATAATACAAAAAACCTGACGTCATTTATTAGTGGGGGGAACGGATTAGATGACTCCTATACATGTGACAGAGCCCATCACCCTAAACCCTAAAACCCTAAACCTTAAGCCCTAGAACCTAAACCCTAAACCCTTTTTGGGATTCCGGATCTTCTCATCATCAAACTCATTTGGGGGCTTCCAAACATTAGGTCCCATAAGGGTGTATATGAGCTATAGTCTACACTCCTTAAAGGGGGGGATCTATAAAGGATTATATAGGGCACTACTATAGGGGTTATGACGGGGAAAACTAGGAGTTTAGACAATAGATCATAGAAGGATGTGCAGGGATATATGCAGTTCAGCGCTTAGGCATCTGGTTTGGGTCCAAAGGCATCAAGCCCTAAACCTTAAACCCTAAACCCTAATCCTGGATCAATCTGACTAGCTATCTGGCACCTTCTCCTTCGAAAAGCTAGCGGCTTGTGACATCTCTTCAAAAAATCATAAGTCTTTGATATAAGGTAGTTTCCCAAATTAAGGGGAACCCAATATAGACCCCAAAATACGATAATCCTTATTATGGGGACCCCCAATAAGGTACCCCTAATTTTGGGAAACCTCCATATACACTCAGTACATCAGCAGTTTAGCCAGAACACACCCTGGATCCCCGTCAACAACAAACAGAGTGATCTCTTCTTGGTTGGCCTTTAGAGACCCTTGAAAAATATTAGTGCAGATGGGTCCCTATGAACCAACAAGGGAAAATGTCAGAACTCATGAAAAACGCGATCAGCCAAAAGGGACTTCATTAATATTAGACATTGCTTGCTCCTGCGTCTCTTTTCTCAGCACGCCTGCCACTCCTACTCTGGCTACTGTCATCAAGATCGTACCTTGCAGGTCTGTAACATTATTTAACCCTCACACGTTCTTCGCCAGCTCTTTCATTTTCTCATTCACCGCTGCGAACGTACCAGGGATTGCGTCACCAGCTTGCTCCATGTACTCATCCCAAGCTGGTGGGTAATTCAACTCAGCCACGTCCTGGCGCGTTACCATGCCGCCAGCGCTGAGGAGGGACCGTGTCTGATCCGGCAGCCATGGCAAGTCGATCAACTTGTGGCGGATGGAGTTAGCGATGATCAAGTCTTTGAACATCTCCTCTCGAGGGAACTCCGCAAGTGATCCGGTGACGGCGGCCTCTGTCCGGCTGGGATTAGCAACCTGCCGTTGTCGATGCACATAGTAGGATGCGGCGTAGTCGGTGTGGCCTCGCAAGCCTGTACAGGTAGCTCTTCTGCATCTTGGCCCTTCAAAGCCTTGATGTGGGTTTGCCATTGGTCATGTTCGTGAAGTAGGACGAAGCTGACTATCTCAAAGGCATCATGGGTCACATCCATTTCCTGCGGGGCGAATTTGCGAAGAGTTTGTTCTGCGGCCTCAACGGTCTTCGCAATGGCGGTTTCCATGACGAAACTAGCTAGCAGATAGCTTGCGCAAGGACAATCACCCGATGAGCCTCAAAAACGCGCTGGCAAGCATCTCTTGCAGCCTGAAAATACATGGACTACCCATACACCTGCTACCGCCACTAGTAGTCATGCAACCAGTGAACCAACCAAAAATGGGTTCCGTCCAAAGGACCTGGTGTATTTCGCCCCACTTTGTGTAGAAGAGGTATACTCCTCGACATCGTCTTGGACAAACATGGCCATGCGCACCGCCTGCAAACGCTTCTGTTGCAGCTACCTTCAGCAAAGAACTCCAACTCTCGAGCCGGCCTCAAATTTTGGCACGTACAACTGGTAGCCCTGTTCCGCGAGGGGACGACCTTCTGGGAAGCTGGGCGGCATAGTGTATGGCTCGTTGAGATTGTAAGCCGCGCGGGCCTCGAGTCCACGAAAACAAGAACATCTCTACGACCACAAACTTTAAACTGTGGTTGGCATGCAACAGGACAGGTGAATTCCTCAAACCTGCGGGTCGCCCTGCATGCCCGCTTATAGCGCCCACCACCCCCCCCCGCCCCCGGCCACCTCACCCCGAGCATAAACATGATGCCCTACAGTAACATGCAGACCCGGCTAAAGTTTAGTTTAGGGTAGTGGACATTCTTTCATGAGTTGGAAGGCATACCTGCCCATCCCAATATAAACCATCTATACTCCTCGCCCATGTTCGTAATGAACCGTGCGTACAAGCAAAAAACCCACAATAAAAAAGCATGTGAGCTACAGTCATAGCTCATGTGGAAAAAAGAACCTCCTACGAAATCCACACAACCCCCCCCATCCTCCAATTTCTGGTCGTCACATGCCAAGGCCGATAGTCCGTCATGAGCCCCTACAATCTCCGGCCTCCATGGGGAGGGAGGTTGGGCTTCTAGGGCTTAGGATATGTAAGGGAATATATGTTGGGCTTCTAAGGCTTAGGATAGGTAAGGGAATATATGTTGGGCTTCTGGGGCTTAGGATATGTAAGCGTGAACAGGGACATAGGGCCTAGTGTATAATAATGGCAAAACATATAGAAAAGGAAAGCGAACATGACATGGACACGGGGCTTATATGAGGGAGTACAATGATTTTGCCTTTTCACCCTTAAGCAATCCAAGATGCTCCAAACGCCTCCCTTACAGCACATCATTGTGTTTTTAATGGCTTTTCATTCCTTTGAGCACTCCAACGTCCTCCAAGATCTTCCCTGGCTGCAAATCCCTGATTTTCCACTGGTTATGTCCTCCATTTGAACTAAGATGTTCAGAATTCTATAATATATAATCCCTGTAGTTTCCAGTTTATTTTCCATTATCCCAATATAACCCAACATACTATAGTAGTGTCCATTTTTTGCATTCTCCCAATATTGCAGATCCCTCTGTTCATGTTGGTGCTTCCTAAATCCCTCAGGAGATTCCCTTCCGGCAAATCCGGAACACATCACACCCCCGTTGTACGAAAACACACTCCAAAATCCTCCTAGAGCTTCCCGTATGGCAAATCCCCATGTTTTTTGTTTACCCAAACCCCAAAAGTATGTAAAATAATAGCCCTAAACCCATAATAATGGCCATGAAGGCCATTATTTCAAACACTTTTGGGGTCCAACCAGCTTTCTGATTTTAGAAGCAAATCAAAACACAGGCGGTTTGAAGTCAGGGAAACCTCGTGGAGGCTCTTGGGGCGCTTCGTACTCGGTTTAGGGCTTAGGGTTAAGGGTTTAAAGGTGTAGAGTTCAGGGTTTAGGGTTTAGAGTGCAGGGCTTAGGGTTTAGGGTTTAGGGTTCAGAGTTCAGGGTTTAGAACCCCTTACACATGGCACCGGCCGCGCTCCGACGTTGGGGGTGGAAATAACAATCGTGATGCAACTAGGGCGCACCACCCTTCATTTGAGGGCTTAGGGTTTAGGGTAGTAAATTAATGAACATGAATAGGTTGCTTTACAACATAACGACCACAATCTGCGAACATTTTTGCGAAATTCCCCTACCCAAAATTCCTCTCAAGCCTGGATCTCCTCTCAAACCTTTGATAACAATTGAGGGTTTAGGGTTCCAGAATCCACATCGTGGGTATCTTACAGCCAAGGGCAACAGACTTCAAACAACCATTGTTGCCGTGCGCAATATTGCTATTACTCTTACAATTACTTTTACGCGTAGTATCGTTATGACTGTTGCTATTACTATAACTATCACTATCACTGTTACTATGCCATTTCTCAAAGTCCAGCTCCTTCGTTCTGCTGCTGCTGCCGCCGGCGTTCTTTCTAAGTCGTACGTGATGGCGTCCTCTGGTGGCGATGTGCGCCTCGGGAGCGATACTGTTGATACTAAAAGCCGTGCATGACCTCAGTGTACTATGGAACCATGATTCTCAAGGTTTGGGGTTACTTAAGGGTAATGTTGTAGTTTTGGTAGCTACCATACCACTTAATCTCTTTCCCAATAGCAAAAAATTGAAACATCCCCAGCGCTGACATGAAATAGCCCGCAGTATGTTACGGCAATACATTAAAAAGTGAACGTCTGGGGTGGGTTTGCTGTAAATTCGAGATGGAGGTTGCATCAAATGTTGATCAAGGAACAGTACCTCTTGCTGCGAGATTTGAGTAGCGTTTTTTTGGTGGTTGAACCTAGTAAGATAATATTCCTTATATAAAATACTATACCCCAAAAGGAGGATATAATCTTACTCTATAATGGGCACCATAGTATCCCCAAATAAAATACTACCCTTTTGGAGGATGTAAAGGGTTCTAGTATTCCCCTTAATAGCCCCTATAGTAGTCCCCCATGTAATCCCCTATATATCCCCCTTTAAGGAGTTTAGACTATAGCTCATATTGCTACTA
>CAJNIZ010044458.1:0-10852 GCA_905231905.1 Symbiodinium pilosum
GATTATATCCTGCTTTTGGGCGCAGCGCTTATGAGGGAATTGAATAGAATATTTCCTGGCCCAGCCACCACTGAAATTGCATCAAGGAATAAGACAACTCCACAGCGTAAGGTGGTAGGAATACATATTCCCATTGTATTGCTTCTAAGGGAGTTAGAGGACCGCCTAACCTTTATATATCCAGCCCGAACAAGTTCGCATCTGGGGGTGGTTGATTTGTCTCCGCCCCTGTTTGACTGAGCATTGCTCTGGGGAGCACTGGTTCTGTATAGGGATCAGTTTGGTTCCGTCGATTCACGTTGCTCTTTGCAAAAGGGTTCCGTGGGTATGATAAAAGTTTTGTTCGAGGGCATAGTTGGGATCCCTGTGGGTCGTGAGAATTTACTGGCCGTTCACAGGGCACCAAAGATGAATTATCAACCCACTGCCTCGCCTATGAAGCAGAGGTCTCCGTGACATCCGGCATTGTTTAGCTGGCCTTGTCCTAGACCCATGGACATGCGAAGCAGATCTCTCCTGCTCTGAACTCCAAAACGTCTGCGCGTCAAATTTGGTGCCCCTCTGCAAATCCAGGATGATGTTTTAAGGTGCTTGAAACCCCAGTAGTGCCTCCGAAACAAGGGCACCTAAATTTGGGAAGTCTGAACCCGGTCATTGCATGTCGCTACATCAATCCCAAGCTGTCTCAGGATCAGGAATGCCCACCTCTTTCAAGTGTGTCAAGCAGGTGCTGTGCGCTGTAGGGGTTCCAGGGTTGGGGGGTTGGCGTGCAGCATTTGGGGCACTTCCTAAGGCCCCCTTGTGACTAGGCCCTGATTAGGGTGCTGAAGCAACGTTTTGCAACAGAACGTCTGAGAAAGCGTGATGCTAGGTTTGGGGTCACCCCCAGCAGATCATTTTTTTTTTGAGGGGGGGGGGGGNNCTCAACGTAGTTCAACGTGAGGGTCCATGGTGCAGGGCCATTGTTTTTCTCATAGGGCTCTTGTTGTTCGGTCAAAATCTTCAAACCTAAACTGGATTTCACAACGGAAAGGCACTAAAAGATGGGGGAGCTGGAATTTTGTTGGGTCGGTTTTATGTAAGTAAGGCCTCTGACAGTCTCAGATTAGAAATTGGTTCAATCCCTCTTGTCTGGTGGACTTTCAATGGACCAGTCCGATCACTTTGCCCCAAAAGGTACTTTCCCTCAACAGGGGACCCCAATATAGACCACGATATACTATAGTTTCTTGGGACCCCCAGAACAGGTACCCATAATTTTAGGAAACCCCACAAATCTCACAGGCCGCAGGGCAAGCGCACTTGTAGTAATGAAGCCATTGCCGCAAAGCCCGCGTGTTTCCAACTTTTGTGGTTCCACAATCTGATTATGTTCCTAGGCTAGGCGAGGAGTATGAGATAACTCCCTCGTCTCGCGACAGTCAGTGTGCAGGGTTTTGGGGTTGGAGCTGCTTCATGCCCGCATGCGAATTAAGTAAAGCTTCTGCATTTCTGATTCAGCCATGACAGGCATTTTCTTCAAAAAGATTGGGTTTCTCAGTACGCAGATATAAGAGCTTTGGTGCATGGAAGAGCCTCGGTGCAAATGAACCGAAACGGAGAGTGATTCTGAAAACTACTGTTTTGAGTGCATGGCTTCAACTACAACCCAGAAAAACCGTAAACTCTCAAGCCTTTCTGTCCCTCGCCTTTCTGTCCCTCAGCCCGGACCACCTCCGGGGCCAAAGATCTGCTGGCATTATCCAGGCAGAGCCTGCCCGGTCCAGGGTTTAGGGTCCCCAAAACGTTGTCGTTGGCTTGGGGGGGGTATATAAAGAAGAGTTTCCATCATGATTTTGTATCTAGGGTTCCTTCGGCATTAGAAGGATTGGCGAGCCTAGATACTGTGTGTCCAAAAAAGGGGACTGCAAGTTAGATTCCCACCATGCACAGGCATTGATTAGGGTAGTGTTACCGTCAGTATTAAATTACTCATTATCATGATGGTAATTTCTGCTATTACTATTTTTGTTACTAGTATTCTTATTACTTTGATTGCCATTATTACGGTTTAAGGTTCGTTGTTGAGGTGTTCATGAAGCGGGGGTGTTCCATGCCCTTGGTCTGCCATTACGAGGAAAGCGATCTAATCCCTCTGGATTGCAAGTATACCATAGGAGTTAAAGTCTAAACTCCTTAAAGAGGGCTATAGAGGGGATTATGTGGGGGACTATTTTAGAGGCTGCTAGTGAGGCATACTAGGAGTTAAGACTCTAGCTCATATGTAAGGTCTCCCATGGGAATATTTGATATCGGGTGGCAGTGTTTCATGTAAATACTGAATGAAGGGTTCCTTAGTAAGCAGTATCATAGCAAGTTTGGCTCACCTTTGAGGATTTAGGGCTTGCAGGTGTTGTTTCCATGTTCGGATTGAGAGCGGCCCCTGTTGACCTACATTTTCTCATGCTGGTTCCACGATTCTGTCGTGAGATCTGTTGTGAGAACCCCCCAATGCTGAACATTCATCGGGTAAGGTAATTATTGCCCATCTATGAGAACTTACTACCAGCCCAGTTGCAAGGCTCCATAGGTAGGTTTCCTAAAGCATCAGTAACTTCAGAGCCCCTCAAACAGAAAATTTGAGCCTAGTCCCAGTTTAGGGTTGTGGGTGTTGTTTGTGGGTTTAGGGTTTAGAGTTCAGGTCTCCTCCAAAGAGAATGCAGCTCACTTCAAGACCATGCTATACATTGCACATGTACCCGTTTACCCACATGACCACTCCGTTACCACATTAGTATCTACGTAGGGGTCTCCAGAAAATAGCAGGCCTTTATCCGCAGACCCAAAATAGACATGATTGCACATTGAGGCTTATGCAGGCGACCCTCAAACTATAGCTACTGCAGAGTCTCATACATTCCCTGTTAGACCATCCTTCCTAAGCCCTCAACGACTCTAAACATGAACCCAGAACCCAAAAGAGTTATAATCTAAACTCCTTAATTGGTTATATAAAGGATTATATAAGGGGACTACTATAAAGGCTCTTAAGGGTGACACTAGGACTTTAGACTATGGCTCAAAAGTATTTACCCTACGTCACCCTGCTGGAGGTGAAGATACATCTCAAGCCTTACTGACGCCCCCAGAAGATTCGGGAGTCCACACCACGGATGCGGTCAACAAGGACGGGCTTTGTTTTGCGCCTGGTTTAGGGTTTAGGGTTTAGGCTTTGTTTTGCCCCTACCTGTGCTTCCAGTTTGCCTACATAGTAGGGTTCAGGGTTTTGAATTTAGGGTTATAGCCCCGTCAGCTGTTACAATCCTTGTCCTTCTTCTAGCTTTGTGTGACGTATCTGTTTCAAAAACGGGTAGATCATTCAGAGTCTAGCTATTAGAGCTGGTTTTTTCAGGTCAGGGGATTGCTGTATAGCTTTAAGGAAGGCGCGGGGAGCAATAAATGTAAGGCCCCTGCCCCCAGAAGCAAAGGATCCAGAACACAGAGAAAACAAGACACCTGCGCCTCTCACTGTTTTGTCATGTTCCTCCATGTTGCTGCTTCATTTTATTGCATACAGATCCCCCCCAAAAAAACAAAAGCAACAGCGCAGTAATACTAAACCCTAGAGCTGCGTGTGGGGCCTTGGGAGGCCTGGAGGATGAAAGTGGCAAAGTTTGTGAGGCGTGGGCCGTGTACTGGGGGTTAGTAATGTATAGGGGTATAATTTAGGGGTAATGGAAAATAGAATGGAAAGTACTATAATATGTTGGGGTTATGTAGGGAGTTGACTATATGATATTGGGATTTCACGCCCCCAGTAAGCACGGGTGGGGGTATGTTTGGTGTTTGGGGTTTGGGACCCTGGGCTTAGGATCTGCTTCCCCTTTTTTGGGGTGGCACGTGGTTTGCTATGCGTGGTATCTTCGTGGTACATGTCCTCAGGAGCGGAGACTGGAATACAGGTTTAGTTTGGGATGGATTTGTTTTTCAGGGTTTAGGGTTTAGGGCTGGGGATTATGCAAGGGTGGGATAAGGAATGCCGCAAGGTGTGTGAGCTGGTAGAAAACAGGATGGCATAACTGACAAAGCATAATCAGTAAACATTAGGAGGACCCCTCACCCTGTAATAGTGGTATAAAAGGAATACAAGAGGACTCTTGTATAGTCCCTCTTATCGCTTATAATCACTATGACTGGGTGGGGGGTCCGCCTGAAGTAAACAGACTTGACGGACAAAATCCTGCAAGCACACGGCAGCACCTTGATTTGCACATTCTATGCATGCAGGGAAATGCAGGGCTTTGTGCATCACAGTGTATCGGGCAGCATGGAGAACCTTTTTTGTTGCGTCGATTCGGTTTTTGATATGAGCCATAGTCTAAACTCCTAGTATCCCTCTTAATAAGCCCTATAGTAGTCCCCTATATAATCCCCTATATAACCCCCTTTAAGGAGTTTAGACTATGGCTCATATGAAGCTGGTTTTGTCTCCCCAGAAGCAGAAAAAGCAATGTGATAATCAGCCTGAAGCCTTCCCCATAGAGGGTCCGCGCACCCAAAGAAGAGGACTAATGCTGTATTATCTTAGGCTTAGTTGCTTGGTATCTGCAGATGTACTAGAGTTCTTAGGCACTTGGACACTCAGTTCGATCGCATGGAAGCTCGAGCCATTCCAAGACCCGAAGCCCTCAGGAAAGGTTAGCCGCTAGTGCAAAGATCATGATCTGTGCAAACTCTCGGCGCGAAATGCGGGTTTGTTAAAACTGTAGGTCAGCTTCTTCGCATGGCTATCAAATGGCTGACAACATGTTGCCGGGATCTGTCGGGAATTTTAGTTGATCTGAATTTTAAGAGATATCCATCGTGATTGTCATCTAGCCAGCAGATCCTCGTTGCCACCCTTCCTCAACAGAGAGTACTGCATTGTGTCATATATTTACGCAAAGAGAGATCTTGGTCCAGAAAAAAAGTAAGCTAAATCTCTCAACCCCTAAGCCCGCAACCTCAACCCACATCTTCAGCTCCTTGGATATGGAGGAAATTGTGCCTGAAATTTGTGCTGCTGCCCCCTTCCCCTTGCCCTCCCCAAAACTCCTAGCGTACAAATCACAAACCCTATAGCTCCCGCACCTTTGTCCCTATATAAGTCCTACACACCCCCAACCCTAAGCCTTGAGTACTACCTTCCCTCTGTAACAGTTGCAAAATATTCATAGCGCTGTTTTACGTAGCCTGTAACAATATCCTAATTATAGATTGCTACCTGGTGCAGGGTCAGGACCCAAACTAAACACCCCAAGGGTCATGACCTACTTCGGTGGTGGCCTCCTCGTGGGTGGCGTCGCTACATTGCTGCGGCGGTCTGTCCAGGACAGGATTTTGGGGGGGCTTAGGCTGAGGGTTTAGGGCCATGGCTAATAATGGAGCATCAATTAGATACATAAAAAAAATCAAATGAATCTTGGCAGTATATATGGTATAGGGGCATATATATGTATATATGTGTACATATCTATGTACACACATATGTGTACGGCTTAGGATGTAGTATTAATACAAGGTGAGGTGATGATAGATATCGGCTGTGGATAACGTAGCGTTTCTTTTACATGCGACTACATTCTTGCAACACTTTCCTAGCTCCAGCCTGCCTCGGAGTAGTAACAAATTACGTTACTACTTCAACTGAGGAATAGCTGAGCATAACAGCCGGGCTGTGCTTCTATTGTTTTAATTGCCCTAAGCACTAAACCATGTGGGTGGCTGTCAAAGTTATGGTCCCTTTTTGGGTCCCCATTATAATACGGCACCTAATATTTAGGGTACCCCAAAAAGGGACTGTCATTCGACAGCCAACCATGTGACAGAATATCCTAATCTGACCAGCTCAGCTACTTTCCTTGCCAGCTGCAGTCTGCAGGCCCTACGTGCAGATTTAGTCATGGGTTCCCCTACTACCCCCCTCTATACTGGCACCACCAATGGTTCCCCCCCTTAATTAACGTTATTTAAGGATAATTAGGCTTATTAAGATTCTAAAGCCTCCAAAGTCCCGTAATATCATGATCCTAGTTGGGTGTATATTTGGGTAAGAGTTTTCCTGAACCTCCAAGCAGACCTTGTCAGCAATGCGCTCTCTATGGCATGACGTGTTAGTTTTACAAGGACCTGTCCATATGAGCCATAAAAACAAATCCTTCTAAGGGGTATATATACATAAGAGATTACACAGGGGTTACTATAGGGGTTATTTATTGAGTGGGACACTGAAAGTTTATGGTTTGCTCGCCGGTGACTTTGCTTTGCAACCACACAGAAAAGGTCAAAGATTTTTTCTTATCCCCCCAGCCATTCATCACAGTTCCCACAAGTCCTGTTCTTGCTGGACAAAGGAAATGATGGACATCTGATGGTCGGTCATTCCTCCGTCACATTCCCGACCCGTTTCAATAGATATTAAGAGGGCAGTGCCCTGACACAACCCCCACGTACGGTTTAGGGTTTAGGGTTTCACTCAAGACAACCCCTATACATCTCTAAACGGCTTAGGAAATGCAAGGAAATTTCAGATGTGTAGTTTCCCCACATAAGTGCTACATAGCCCTTATACACCTCCTAGTCTCTTCACATACGCCTTATGTGAGAGTACCCGTCTGGTAACTGCCAGCCTGAAAATTCCCTTTACTGGCTTGCTGTTAAGGAACTTAAATTAAGGTACCATAATGGGTTTATATAGTGATTTAAAATATGGCCTCCCCAATATACTAACTTAAATTAAGTTCCTTAAATCCCTGTATTCCCCCAGTTTTCATTTCATATTCCAGATTCTTGCTCATTTGAGTCTCCATTATTAGCTCAATAACAGCAACCCGTCAGGAGTTCTGTCCGCCCGGCTCGATAAACTGGGCTTTGCTGTGTGATCCGGCCTCCTGGTTTGTTGCAGAGGAGGCCGGATGGGGTACTCTGCAAACCTGAACGCCCACCAACAGTGCTCTTTTTGTCAATCCTTCCTGTGGATTATATATTATAGGACTACCTGCCCCAAAACCTCATTCCAACTGTTTAGATTGCTGTTATTTTTTGGGGAGGTATTGCGGGCTCCGTGAAAATAGAATCATTTCGCCTCGTGTGGGGGCAAACTCTTACTTGGCCTAGCTTGAAACCCCAAAACCTGCACGCTTGGCAGGAGCGAGGGTGGGATGAAATCTATAAAGCTAGTCAGGCTTTTGCTGAGGCCTTGCTTAACCATTGGGGGTGAGGGTGTAGGGTTTAGGGTCTTGCCAAAGTAGATCGGTTGAGGCCATGCCTCCTCGTTCGGCATGTCGGTTTGTCTTGATTTAAAGTTGAGGTTTTAGAACAAGTGACTTCCCGAAAACGCCATGTAATTATGTTGAACGTCGTCGGTGGTTCTTGTTGTTTTTTGTTAAATCTGTTGTACAGCTTTTCCGGGTCTGGAGGGAGGTTGCTTCCAGTCTTGACTACAATTTTTGATACAACCTCACTTTCATTTCAGAATCTATTGTCCTTCCCATTTGATGCTCCATTATGGGGTTATACGTGTTATGTCTATTCCTATTTACCCTCAGATATCCCTACTTACACCCTATTGCACTACAGGAGTTTCCTTGTTTCTTTTCCTTTCTACCTATATACCCAATCCTGGTGGCCGCCATTGTCATCATTACCACACTTCAAAAGTCTGCTTGCTGGAGCCGTGGAGCAACAGTCATCAAGCATGGCTTCAACAGAAGAGTCCTGAGTAACGTAGACCTCATTCAGTTCAACACACCCTAAACCCATAAGCCATAGGCCCTTCCTCCGAAAGCCCTCAATGCAGCCTTGGACCTTAACCCTGAGCACAACAACCTACAATTGCATTTGGGTGGTTGTGAAAAATGGTCCCTTTTTGGATCCTATTATAATACGGCACCTAATATTTAGGGCACCCAAAAGTGGACCATAATTTTGATAACCACCCAAATGCAAACACGTTAAGCAAGGAGCCAAAGACGGCAGCGGAAGCGGCCGCCGCCAAAGCAAAGGCAAAAGGAGTGGCCAAGGTCAAGGCAAAAGCTAAGCCCAAGGCCCTCCGGGCTAGGGGGGCGGGAGGAGGACGAGGTGGAGACATCTTTGGAAAAGTAATAGTCGCTTCCAATTTCTTTTCCATCATCCCTATATAACCCCAAAATAGTATACCCCTACATAACCCGTTAGTTGCAGCGGACATGTGCCTTGAGTTTGAGAGATGTAAGGTGAATTGTTTGCAGCCTGAAGCTGATTGGGGGCCAGGTTCATGTTCAGCTTTGCTAGGTGTGTGGTTTCGACTCTGATGATTATGACAAGTTACAGGGTTCCCAACAAGTAGCGTTAGGGTTTGGGGTATAGGGTTTAGGGTTTGGGGTTGGGGGTGTAGGGTTGGGTTTTTAAGGGAGTATATGGAGGAGGTCTTGGGCTCAGGTCGATCACGCCCGCCACCCAAGGGGCAGCTTGGGCGTTTCCTAAACAATTGTGAGGGATAAATGCTCTGACGTGGGAATTGAAATAGTTCAGGATTTAGGGTTTAGGGTTTAGGATTGTTATAATCTCCTGTACGGACCCACAATCCTTTATGAGCCCTATGCATCAGTTGGTCTCTTTAGTTAACCCCCCCCAACTTTGAGAAGCTAGGCTCATCTAGTAGGGGTATTTGGGGTATTTGGGGCAAATTAAGCCCTTGAACCTGAGAGCCAGGCCCGTGGGAGAGCCGACGAGGAGGAAAGCTACAGCTACGAAGACGAAGACGACTGATGAGCAGCCGTTTCACACATTCGTGTGTGTGTGTGTCTTGATCTGAGTAACTGCAGTTGATGGAATGACTTAAGGTTTTTTCGGACCTTGGGGTAATCATAGGGTCACCGTCATGCCCTGGAGTGAAGCAGGCTTTGCGGACCCCAGGAGGTTAGTACCTCACACACGGCTGGTACTCTTCTTTCGGTCACGCCCCCAGCCATTAAAAAGTGGTATACCAGGCATATCCGGGTGCCCTATAGTGTATACATTATTTGGTTAGCAGTCTCCTTTGTGGTAACCCTGAGTGCGCAGGGGGCTGACCTAGGGTACTATGGCTGCTCTGGATGTGTGTTTCTCAAGCGAGCAAAGCTTCCTTGGGCTGATCTGCTGGCTGTGGTCATGTAGAGTTCCACTGTTTGCCCAAGGCCTCCTATGCGGTTTCTTTTGGTGTTTGTAATGCTTTGGGGTAAAGAGTTAGTATGCTAATCAACAAAACAACACAGAGGAGGCTTTGGGTATCCAGACAGGGCGCAACGCAGCGCCTGAAGCCACGGTGAGTGCGCACGAATTCAAGCCTCAAATCCTAGACCCTGAGCCCACACCTTGAACCCTAAACTCTTAACCCCGAGCCCGAACCTTAAATCCCAAAGTCTAAACCCTAAGCGCAAAATCCTGGAGCTTAGCAAGATGCCACTTCCTGTGGGCTATGCATCTGGGGCCTCCTGATTCACCTCTGACGTTTGCGGAGAGGCTGGCAGCGTGGGCCAAGGAAATGGAGCCCAGTTTGAGTGACACCAAGTTACCTACCTCGGCTAGCAGGGAATGAGGGAGTTGAAAAGATGGAAACTACTCTAGTCTTGGGGACCCCATAGGGGCCGCTATGAACTATGAACATTCATTCCTGCATTCCTTGCTAACCTCAGGCACGTTTGGAGTGACCCCGGTTTGCCACTCTAAACCCTACAAACCCTAAACCCTAAACACATATTGGAGTCTCAGCTTAGCTTACGTTTGGAGTCGCCAGGGTTTGAAAAGTAGCTCGAAGAGCTACCTAGACATGGCCATTCTGGGATAAATCAATTTCAGTGCTCCCAGTGGCAGACCTTACTTACAACCCCAATCACCTACCCATACAACTGTAGGTAATTGGGGACACAGACAAACTTTCAACCCTGAAGCCTCAAAGCGCGCCGCTCTACCTTAAACTTGGCACCATGACCATGTGCTTAACATGGGTAGGTTTAAACATCTTTTCGAAAATGCGACATTTCATTCCTGTAAAATCCACTATAAAGCCATAACACTTTGCTCCCTTATAGGGCCCCCCAAACACCTGCCCTAGCTACGTTCTGCCCCAAGTTCTGAGGAGCCCAAACCCCTACCGAGACCCCCCAAAGCCGTGGAGTTAGCCCTAAAACCTTAAACCCTAAAATCTGAAAATCTTAAACCCTAAAACCCTAAACCTAAAACCCTAAAACCCTAAACCCTAAAACCCTAAACCCTAACACCCTATACCCTAATTCAGCCTGAAAGCCGGAATCCTGATGCCGAGGCGTGTGCTCCTCTTTCATCCGAGGCCTTCCTTGCATCCTAGGAGTTGGGCAGGCTATGTTTAGAGAGGTTTAGGAAGGTTTTTAGGGTGTTAAGGGTTTTTAGGGTTTCAGATTTGGGTTTAGGGTTTGGGATTTAGGGTTTAGGGTCTAGAGTTGAAGATGATAAGGTTATGAGGCTCTGCTACTCTTGGGTAGGCCCTTGGGACATGTAAAGACTTCTGCTCCTTGTGGGTCTAGCAGGGGACTTCATCTACTTGGACCTGAAACTGGGTTTAAACAATGGCCCAAAATCGATGAGATTGGTGTACATATAGGCACCCTTAAGTAGATAGAATATGGCTTTGGGTATATTATAGTAAGACCCCCATATACCCCACATTCAATCTACTTATGGGGGACTATAATCCCTAAACCCTAAACCCTAAATAGTAGTTTCCATGTTCATTTCCATTTATCCCCAAATAACCCCTGTGACCCCAATATCTACTTAAGGGGGACCATTATCCCTATATAACCCCTGTAACACCCATATCTGCTTAAGGGGGACTATA
>CAJNIZ010044458.1:11026-21348 GCA_905231905.1 Symbiodinium pilosum
GGGTTTAGGGGGTAGGGTTTTAGGGATTTTGGGTTTTTGGGAAGCACACGCGGGTGCAGGCCGTCCTATGAATTATGAGTGTCCGCAGCCTCTACAACGGTACCATATCGGGGGTATTCAGTATTTCTATATTGTAGTACATTTTGAGAGATTCATTGTCAAGCGGGGCTTGTACATTTTACGTTGAAGACCTGGGCAAGTACATTTGGGATATTATAGTTCCCAGTATAGAGCAATAAGCGTAGGTGCTGTATTACTTGAGAGAATCTTATTTGGGGTTCAGCCCTAAGCCCAAATCCCCAAACGAATCTTACTTGGTTCAACATTTCCAAAACATGTCACGCAACTAGCCCAAAGGATAAGAGCAAATGGCGTTGGCCTTCTGGGTTTAGGGTAAAGGTCCAGATGTAGCCTAGGGCCACTTTAACAGGGGTTCTATGAAAGAAATATGGATACATAGGATATAGAGCCCCAAGTACCCAGAATAACAGCCCAGATTCTCATCGTGTTGCGGCCAAACGCCATTGTTTTTGGTGTTGGAAAGGTCAAGGTACAGTCTCTATGTGTAGATCCCAAAAAAGGGACACCGCGATTTTAGCACATGTTTACGCTTCTGTTAGTTCCCCGAGGGTCCAAGTACCCACATTCGGGCTTCAGGTACCAAAAACCACTAGACTTCTAGATTTGGGGCCTAAACCCCTTTATTTGGGCTACTTGGACCCTCTAGGGATGAGCGGCATCTGTGCAGGAGACGAAGGCAAGCTATAAGCGGAAGTAGAGAATTCGGATCATGTATCATTTTGGCAGATCTAGGGGGCCTTAATTTTGAGAAATGCTTACGGCATGTAGGAGCCTCTAATAGCATTGCAGGTATCAGAGTTATGCCATAACCCACACCCAAGCCATTTAAATAATTGAGGTCCTCATACTGCGCTTAATCACCCAATTTCAGGATTTGTTCGGCTAAGTGTGACATTGGTTGTGGCGTTGTAAGAATCCTACCATGACAGAGGAGCATGCCCAACGGCCTAAGAGAAGCTAAGAGCGCAGGCACATGACAATACACAGACCCAGAGGGTCCATATATACAACTGTTAGTGAATTAGGCCCCAAAATGCCATACTATAGAAGGAATTATGGGTCCCAATTCCCAAATGGTTGTATATGTGGACCCTCTGGGAGACTAAGTTTTTTCTCGGGGCGGGGAGTAAGTAGATTCTCCCTGCTGCTCGATGTGGATAGCCTCAAGCCAAAATGGTGCTGTTATAGCTTCGAACATTAAAGGCTATAAGAGTCAGTCGCACGGGCCAGGGCAATGCAAACGATTTGGATGACTTCGTTTCATATGTAGAACCTTTCATTGAGCCAGAGCGAATCCTTGATCAAAGTTGTTTTGTTCGCTGCCATCGTAGTTAGTCTTGGTGGCCCTACCGAGGCAGAAGAGCATGCCCTCTAATGTTCTTCTGCCCACACCGCTGGCCGGGTGTGGGGCATGTGCATTCCGGGTGCTGCCCGCCTTCTGGCCAACGTGCCCAAGGGCAGAGGCATATGACGGCGAGACGCATGGGCTAAGGTGCTCGCCGGGGCCGGGCGTAAGACTTGCGTACGCAGCTCCCATGTGGAGCACATGTACGGCCGGATGCATCCAGCACGGGAGGCCGACAATGGAATTCGAGCTGAGCAGATGAAGCTGCCGCTTTAAGTCCTTTCCAACAACATCCCCCCTGATAACACACATTTTTCGGAAGGGCCTGATTTCTAGGAGTGTTCTGGGCTTACGTACCGCCAATCTAATACGAGTTTGGCTAGCGTGGGATGTGCGGACGGTTGAAGCCTCATTGGAGTGTCGAGAGTCAGGATAGCACAGCTGATGCACAACTTCTTGGAAATTGTCAAACAGGCTGGAAAAGACATATTACTTTTCAAGGCAACCGGCGTGGGACGGTGACAGATAAAGTAGTTGCCACCAATTGCCGGACCATGGAAAAGAATCATCCTCATTCTAGACGCCCGAAGAGCGACCCTTAATTTCGAGGCCTTGAATCCAAATCCCTAAGCTCTGGGTTTAATAAATCCCCTCTCCACAACACTCACCACCTCTAAAAGGATGTTTAGGTAGATATAGCGGGGAAATGAAGAGGGCTTTTGGTGGATAATGAAAAAGAACATGGAAGCCTACTATATCACTATATAAGCAGCGGTGGGGTTGTATGGTGTCATAGGGCTGCTAAATCATCCGGGCCCCCTACGCAAATACCGGCCGCATAGCACCGTTAGACTTTAGCGCGAGTATGTGTTATTGGTGTGGTTTGGGATGTTGTTATTAAGGGACGAGGATTCTTCTTTGAAGGCAGGGATTGCTTTAGCATTGAACTTGTGGAAGTTGTCACTTGTTGATTTCAGGCTCTTCCGCCCCATGTTGCATTCATCGAGCTGTTGCACTACGTGGAGGGGGGAGTTCAGAATGACCGTCGTCCCTTTTTGCGCTCCCGATATCTATTAGGGGACCTTCTTTTTGACAACCTGCCACATGACTTGTGAGAATTAATGGCTTAGTCTTTATCATTGCCAGAATTTAGAGAGATGTTGGTTTATGTGTGCTTCAGCATCAAATGAGTGAAAGCAAAGCCCTGATGTGTAGCCGCGGTCCAGAGTCCAGGGCATACACAAGGAGGAGTTGCGCTTCATCATAATGAGTCTTTGCAGGGTCTTGCTTGCAACCAGGCAGCTGTAACCCAAAGATCCAGAGAGCCTGCAAGTTGTTATGTTCGCTGCCATCGTAGTTAGTCTTGGTGGCCCTACCGAGGCAGAAGAGCATGCCCTCTAGTGTTCTTCTGCTCACACCGCTGGCCGGGTGTGGGGCATGTGCATTCCGGGTGCTGCCCGCCTTCTGGCCAACGTGCCCAAGGGCAGAGGCATATGACGGCGAGACGCATGCGCTAAGGTGCTCGCCGGGGCCGGGCGTAAGACTTGCGTACGCAAGTCTCCCATGTGGAGCACATGTACGTCCGGATGCATTCAGCTCGGGAGGCCGACAACGCAATTTGAGCTGAGCGGATCAGGTGTTGCTTGGTTTTCTGCAAAGTGCATTCTGCAAAGTGCATTCGTCGCCCTGCCACGAGTCTTCACTACATCGCAGGCAGGCACCAAGAACCAGTGGAAGTGACCAGCCCTGCTTTAAGGCGTATTTGTATCCTTTGTCGAGTGACCACCATCGAAATACAAATTGCTGCCTCGTTTCAGGCATTTTGGCTGCCTATACCCCTGGCCAGTCCACCATCCGCAGGACAGGGTCTCACTGAGCAAAGTCTTGTGTAGAAGCCTCATACTAAAACCATTGTCCAGCGGTTATAGAACCCTAAGGGTCCAAGGACTCAAATAACAGGGTTTTAGGGCCCAAATACATCCAAATACTATAATATTAATGGTATTTGGGACCTAAAGCGCTACTATTTGGGTCCTTGGACCCTCTAGGTAAGGGTTCAAAGTGAGTCAGCCAGGTTTACGGCCAGTACCCCAGTGACGGAGAATCAAATGGAAACAAAGGTGGAACATGACATGGACACTGCGGGTTTTATTAGGCTCTTCATAGGCATGATTACCAATATCGGTGGTCCTAGCTTGTATAGTTCTAGTACACGGTACCTCAAATCGATTTCAAAGAGAAGTCGGTAAACAAGTTGGCCCCTATGTTTGATTATGACAGAGGATGAACGCTAAACTTCTAAAGTACCTCGCAGGGGCGGCCTTGAACCCCAAAGCCTGAACTGCCTTGAACCAGAAGCACCATTGAGGTTTCAGGTTTTCGTCTGGGGAAGAGTGGACGTCTGCAAGGACTTGAAATGTGTAATGAGTAGTTTTTTGTGCGCCTCCATTTTGATGATGGGAGTTGCAATAATAGGATTGGAAAGCGCATTGGCTTGATTAACCCCAGAGTTCTTTCACGAAGTTTACATGAAAGTATATGTATCCAAGGTCGTACAGCTCTTGGAACAAGCCCCCCCCCCCCCAACAAAGCAGACGGCGAGTCGAGAAGGAATGTGAAACGTCCCATGTGCCCACATGTTCTTTGCAAGGGATGCAGGCTTAGGGTCCAAATCCTGAACCATGAACCCTCAAAGTCTTGGAGGTTCAGTTTCCTGGCCCTCTGCAAGCCAAACGTTGGTCGGTTTTTGGAGTTTGGGATTATAGATATTATGGTCTTCATGCATCCTAAATACCCATAATGATTGTCCATATGCCGTTTATCCGTGGGTTAGCGTTTCTTGCGATTCACCCTAAGCCCTAAGCCCCCATGATGGGTATCTGGGAGGTCCAGGTAGGGTTAAGTTTAGGGTGTAGGGTTTAGGGTCGAGGGGTTTGGGGTTTAGGGCTTAGGGTCTGATAAGCTGTACTGTACCCGGCACCATGATCCCACTTTTGGCGAAATTAAGTCCTGCACACCGTGCAGTAAGCAAGTCATGTAGAAGCCTAAACTAGTACAAGTAGGTTCCTTGTACAGCTTTGCGTATACGGCACCACAAACAGACCTCAACATGATATTGGTAATTGTTTGTATGCAACCCTAAATACAAAGTGTCCAAAGTACAAAGTCTGCTTTCTTTACCAGGAATTTCGTTCATGAGTTGGGCTGCCCGGCAAGTATGCCTTATGTGGATACCTAGGCTTGAGACCCCAAACCTGACACGTACTGTATGCCGTGAAGAGCCCTAAGGTTTAGGGCCAGCTAGGATAGGGTTTAGGGTTTAGGGCCCCGTAAGCCCTAAACCCTTAACCCTTAAACCCTAAACCCTAAACCCCAAACCCCAAACCCTAAACCCTCAACCTTAAACCCGAAACCCTAAACCCTTCACCTTCCGTGCCCTCAGGATCGGCAGAGCCGTGTGGATTTCGATGCGCCGGACACCGGGGAGGTATTCCTATGGTTCTACCTAAGCTTCGGCAACCCGACGAGCTGGGTTTAGGGTTAAGGGTCTCGGAAGTCAGGTAACTCACCAGACCTTACCTTACGGGTATTCAATATTCATATACGTCATATACTTCCCCTAAAACCTATCCTACTAGAAGCAAACTCTCCAATACCCAGCTATTGGACTTGTGTAGCAGCTCAGCTTTCCTAAGTTAAGTTTGCACAAGCCTGCCACAGTCAGCCACCGAAAAAAAGGCTCGAACACCTGCCTCTTCACTGCAGTATGGTGGGTACTGAACATCCAACATGACCCTAGATTTGCAAAATCATCCCTTTAATGAGCCCAGAACGTAAGCCTCTATCCCTTGCCTAAATCCAAGCCCTCCCCAAACCCTTAAACTCTGAACCCTAAGCCGAACCTAAGCACCAACCCAAAAATCTACAACCCTGCTACTTTACTGGTGCGTAAAGTAAGGCGGGAGGGTGGACGAGTGGAACCTTATCATGGTCCTTCCATTATGAAGCCCTATGTTTTTGTTACCTGCATTCATTCCCCTACTCCCTCTCACGCGCCAGTAAGTCCTTAACTTAAGACTCAACCCTAAACTCTGCATATGATCGAGCTTCCATGGTATTTTCCACTCCTCCCGCTCCGTTCAAACCTTGACCCCAGGTGCCAAACCATAAGCCCTAAACCTTGCAAGTGATGCAGAATCCTGTCAATTAGGAACATACCCGAAGCAGGGTAGTTTCCGTTTCTTTTCCTTCTCTAATGTCTGACTAATCACTAAACCTTATATCCAAATGTACGGAAACGTCTCAATATAACCTGTTAAAAGGGACGCTGTTCCATTTAGGGCCCCAGCATTAGGGCTGCGGAGGACTTGGCGGCCTTTCCGCGCTTCTCAGAACTGCGTGGCCAGGCTCTTGAGGCCTTCCTCTCCTCTAATTAGGGTCTACAATTGGGGTTCAGGGACCGGTCATTCCCTCGCCCTTTTAATATCACCCCTCCTAATTTGACATATGCCCATTATGTGATTCTACACCAGAGTAGGAGTATCTGATACCAGGGGGTCAGGGGGCGCAGGCTTTATTTGAGATGTAGCATATACATATGTGTTGTCCCCAACAGAGAGTAAGATTGCATCTTCCTTGTTGGCTGTGGAATCTTTAAAAGACGAATGTACTTGGTTCAACGATCCACAACATCGCTAATTACTGGGGAGGGGCGTATAGATATTTAACATGTTTTGTCGCTGAAGGGGTTAGACCTACAATTTCAGGGTTTTGGCTTATGGTTCAAGGTGAGTTTAGAATTCGAGTCAAACTAGCAAGGATTCTGTTGCCCACTCATGGCCTGCCCATGTGGATAACATCATCCTGGCAAATCAGGGTTAAAGGGGGGGCGTCAAGGTGCGTAGCGGGTTCTGAATTTATGAGATTGGGGAGAGATGCTGGGGGCGCAGGTGCCCAGGTCATATCTCCAATGATCTCCAACAGGTTTCTCCAGGTATATTATGGTATATTATGGTATAGCATAGTAATTTGTATAGCAGTCACAAGGTGGATTTCCGTGCAGCAGGCGTCAGGTTTCCTGACAAAGCAGAATGAGGCTCTGACGAGAATTACGCAGGAGCACGGTACGGTTTATACTATTGGCATCCTACGATGGAAATGCAAAAATGTTACCCTCCCCTAATAAAACTTCTCCCCAGCAACTCATTTCTCCGTGGCACATATTCTTAACATAATTCCGTCACATCGTAGGAGAGTTGGGATGGCTGTGGTATTCTTCGGGCAGTGGTCTAATCAGGCGCAAAACACGGGTCCATCCAAAGTGCAAACTGAACCTTGGGCAGCAACTTGCGCTGTACATGCAAACCACTCGCACTCAGCCATGCTCCCTCAGCAATGAAGCTCACCCACCCCCCTCATGATAAACGCGAAAACTATTGTTGCGGGCGTATTCTAGACCCTGGACCCTGCAATAACCGATATTCCCTCAACATACAAAGCTACCATATTGAAAGCATGCACTATTTGGGGGTGGGGGGGGGGGTAGTATTAGAGAGAGGGGATTACAGCGCCAAAGCCATTGTCTGCAGAGGCCGTTCTTGGTCCTGGTGATGTGCTGCTTGTGCCTGAGTCAACTAGGGTTCAGGGCTTTGGGGTGTGGGTTTAGGGTTGAACCTCGATGAAACTGCATGGAAGCACAAAACAACGCTGGATGGAAGAAATTGCATCACTCGGGATTTCCCGAAATATATACTGTAATTCCTGATGTGCAGGGTACAGGTGGTGAAAGATTCGCCCATCCCCAATACGAGACAACTGTCCGTGCCAAAGGGGCTTGTATTGTACGTATGGATTTTCGTATTTGTCTGGGGCAGAGTACGGTAGTTTTTGAGCCTAGCGGAAAGTCCAAGGCCCTCTGAGAGTTAACGGCTTGAAAAGTGTTTTTGGTCGTCATCACAAGACAGACGCCGACAGTGTTCATGCAGATGCATTCGTCAACAGCTTGACAATTGAGCTGGATGACACGACCCTAAACCCAGTATTCTGTTGCAAGACATTTCTGGAGCTCAGGCGAGAGAAAAGGAGCCCTTAAACAAGAAAAAAACACATGATTCTACATAGTTCTGGGGTTCAGGTAGACCCGCCACCCAGCCCTCAGATTTGAGAAGACTGTTAACTTCCCGGTTCTCAGTAGGGAATGAGGGAATGGATCCCAAAAGTAGATTATACTCGTCCCTGCATGATCCCCTATACCAGGGACCCTACTATACTCCATGCCTCCCTCCGTACCTGTGCGTACTAAGCACAGGGGAAGCTACTAATTAGGAACTAGAAGCCTTGGATTAGGGTTTAGGGTTTAGGGTTTAGGGAATACTTGCCTAAGGGGATTATACTCCCTAGGACTTAGCTTGGACCTTAGACCCTTAACCCTTTGAGATTCACTTCTGTTATAGGTACGTAAGGGTTAGCCCGTAGTAGGGGTCCTAAGTGCCACATAGTATAGGGGTTATTGTAGGAATTAACTCAAACACTCTCCTTCAGCAGCAGGAGGAATAGCTTACGTTTTAGTAATGACATGCAAGGCGGCAGAAGCAGTTTTCGCGATCACTGTTCTTGACTGATGTTTGTGTTTTGGCTTTCAGAAGTGAAGTCTGAAACGTTCCTCATTTTCGAAACTCTAAGTCCTAAAAACTTATATAACCTCTCTTGGGAGGCCTCCTACACTCCCCCAACCTAGCGCGAAGCCCCAGAAATTTAAAAGCTGACCAAAACAAAATTTGTTCTTCCTCTTCACGGGGCGGGCAATATTGCAAATATTGGCTTGGGGAAGATCAATCGCTACAAACCAAACTCTAAATCCGCACCATCATACGATACACATACAAATAAGTCAGTATGCATACATACATATATATATATATATCTACATCTACAAAAGCAAAAACAGCCCCGAGCCCCCACAACACATTAGCTTGGGGGAGGGTATCTCGCATAGTCCCCTCCACTAACATCAATCCTCCCAATCCTTCATAACAATCATGCCCAACAAACCAAGGTCATTGAAGAATGGTTGAAACATCACTTTTCCAAAAAATCGTAAATCCTGCTAAGCTGCCAAACCTTCATGTATTATGAGCCTAGTGTCCATTCCATTTCCCATTTTATTTGCTGTGATTGGAGCCTATTTTTGGGCCCCCAACCATAAACCCTAAAAGCACAAACCCTAGGGGCAGGGGATGAAGGCACTTGCCACCTGGCTGGTGGCATCACATCGAGATGTTACCGTCACCCCGCGATGAGGCTCTGCTGTACTTTGGGAGGGGTTTTCATGGCAGTCGGTTTAGGGTTCAGTACGGTGAATAAACCCTTCCTAAACCGTACGTCCAAAATCCTAAACCCTACACTTAAACCCTTGACCACAGGGCGACGGCGATGCCGTTAGCAATATTGTTTTTTTGGGGGTCACAGACTGGCCTCACCACCCACCGCTAAGGGAACTAGAATAAAAAAGGTGATTTTGGTTACCCCAACATCCCCCGCACCCGAAATTGGGACCATATTGCAGTCACATGATAGTTACAGGCTGCTCAGTATAGCATTTGGGGTGACTCATAGGAGGTTCGACCAGAGAGCCGAACAGTTGGTTGGGGTTCGTCTTTGCCAGGTGCTAACTTGGGCTCATAAGGGGGATACGTATCATCTGTGGGACAAACTGATTGAAGGTATCCTCCCTGTTCCTGACTTGCAACTCGCGAAATCGTGCAAAAGTCTAGTACGAGGTCTACTAGTAGGTGTGCCCCAAAAGTCCTGCATTTGCAAGCACAATCCTTCCTGTTGAGTGTAGCTGGGAGCTTTGACCTTAAACCCAACGTCAGAAAAGCGCATGTTGTCTTTGGCCAATCATGCATTCTTACGCCGCTGGATGATAGCTTTCACCACCCGCGGTCCCCGGCTACAGTAATTTCCAGGGTCTGGTGTGCCTGGGCTGATGGCTAATGCAGGATTCCTTCCATCAGCAGTAGGGCTGTAAGATCTGCGTAATTCCCATCATCCGCAGTCTACTGTAGCCCATTCTAATTTACGGGGATTGTGAGTGCCACTTGTCATGTGAGTCGGGTTTTTGAGCATTGTACCCCGATGTAGAGAGTAAGATTCTCTCTGTGGTTGTAGCATTTCCAGTATTTAACATTGTACCTACCCCTAGGACTTCAAATAGCCCGATGTAGGGGAAATCAAAGAGATTAGGGCGCAATGTAGACATCATTCATAGAATCCGAGCTCCAGGGTACAAAAACATGTGGAAGAACCCCTGAAACCCATCGTGTGTTGGGTGTTTTAGGGTTCAGGGTTCAGGGCTTGGAGGTTCAAGGTTTAGGGCTCATTTTAAAAAAATTGGGGATTTAACTAGATCCTCCCTAGCGCAGACGCTGTAGAAGGGCATGTAGCGCTGTGTATGGCTTGCTGACCATGTTAGAGGCCCTTGCTTCTTGTTAGGGTTTAGGGTTCAGGGCCTGGGTGCATTCCTGATTTACCCGGCACAGCCTTAACCATGGGCGCATTGAAATGGATCCTTCCTGCCTTTGACCCTTGATCCTTCCTGCCTTTGACCCTTGGGCCATAAGCCGCGCTTGGTTTGTAAATGCCCCAAAACGGCAGTAAATCCCAATATCCAAGTTATGACCTGCGTCCTAGCCCCTGAACCCTTCCAACTACCTACTGTTGATACTAAAAAATCCTGCATGACCTGAGTAGTATACTATAGTGCCATTATTCCCAAGGTTTGGGGCACTTGGGGTCATGCAGGATTTTTAGTATCCACCATATGGCATGATCCTGCAAGTATGTCCCTAGACCCTCCTCCTACCCTCTATTAGGGCCTAAGTGCCCACTATAAGGG
>CAJNIZ010044458.1:27868-50024 GCA_905231905.1 Symbiodinium pilosum
GCGCGCTGGAGAGCCCTCCCCCGGTGGGTGGAGGGAGGTCGACGAGAGGATCCTTCTTTTCCTGTTTGATTTTGTGGGTGGCAGGATGTAGGACGCCGTGTTATACGTGGGGCTCTGTGCGGTTCCCTTACCCGACATTCCTAGTGCAGCACTACAGTACCCCAATTGAGAAGATCTTTGGCTATATCTCTGTTAAGGCTTGTTGTGTAGGCGTCCTGAGTGAAGTGGCTTATCCGAAGCCATCTTGGTATGCCTGTTGTTCATGAACCCTGTAGGATCCATACTTAATTCCTGTACCACATGCTCTCACAAAAAATCCTCGGAGGATCCCCAACCTTAAGGGTCCAAGTACTCATTATATTGGGGTGTTAGGTCCCACATGCCCTAGTCTTAATGGCATTTGGGACCTGAAGCCCTCTTATTTGGGTACTTGAAGCCGTGCACACCCTAAAACCCAAACCCCAAACCCTAAACCCTAAGCCGTAAGCCATAACCCCTACACCCTAGACCACATGAAATTCCTATTATGGTGCGTGGCTCTGTTGATGAAGCCATCCACCATGGCCCCCCTAAAAGTCTAGGCATGATGCTACCCAAAGAGTCCATGTAGCTAGATGGCCAAGGATTTAGGATTTAGGATTTAGAGTTTACGGCGTCGGATTTATTTAGGGTTTAGGGTTTAGAGTAGGTGCATCGCATATATTTTGACCCTAAAGTTCTGTAGCTGTATGCGAACCCTTTTATACCCTACTAATATAGCTACATGATCCCTTTGGAATGGGTCAAGTCAGAGCAGTTGTAACCCAATCAGAATTGTGCGTGAAACTCTCCCGAGTTATATTCACCCTGAACTTCCAAGTAGTACCGTCGGGGTCAAACAGGGTTGCCTCAAATGATGAGGTTGGTATGCATGATATGGTAGGTTCCTTAAATAGGGGACTCCTATATAGACCACTACTATACTATAAACCTTTCTATGGGACCGCCATGACTCTAAGGGTCCAAGTGCCTAGTAATCATATACTTAGCCAAGACCTATACCAAAATGACTACCACCCAATCCCAAGTACCTAATTATTAAGTACATGGACCCTCTGGGAAAACGTACCCCGAATTTTGGGAAACCACCATATAAACCCTAATCCCGAAGCCGACTGACCAATACTCGCTACAAAGTCAATGCGCTTTTCCGTTGGTACTGGTTGCATTCAACACAGAAAATGTCGTGCTGTACTCACCCAGGGGCATGCTCCTGTATCCCCAACATGGTCGTGTGCGCCAACTTTTTGACAAAGATGACTCTAATTAGGGTTCAGGGTTTAGGGGCTTAGGGTCAAAGATGGACAAGCGATGTTGTAAAAGCTTTAACAAGTTCATTGGGGTTTCCAATATCACGGACCTTTCTGAGTGTCGTTGTGTGTGTTGATGCGCAGTCACATAGACGCAAGATCAACTGAGGCTTCTGCGGGAAGTGGCAGAGGACGGAGATTCTTGAAGGGTTGTAGCTCATAATTAGGTTCCATTGCCTGATACCATCTTGGTTGACCTATGCAATCAGCACGTCGTAGAGTATATGTAATAAGGTCCCCATATACCCCATATTCTACCTACTTAAGGGGGACTATAACCCCAATATATACCCTATTATAATGTAGTGGTTTCCATTTTCTTCTCCATTATCCCCATATAACCCCCCAAAAAAAATGTTGCAAGTGCAGCCCCGAAGTCGATGTCTAGTTGTGCTTGAAATCAGGGGCAAGTTTGCGGACGAAGTTGTAACAATCAGCTTTTTCGTGGTGCTGCTGGGGACTTTGTGCCCAGGCGTCAACGCTGGGTTATGCCGTGAACCCAAAGCCTCACAAGCCTTAACACCAGGGAATGTAGACCTCTGATTAATAAACCAATTCCTGTTAAGGGCCTTAATATTAGGATCCCTATTATAATCCCCATCAAGGGGACAGGGTTCATTAAGCAGGGGTCTGGGTTAGTGCATATTCAAAGGGGGGGAGTGGACCAGCGCGACCGGTGGAGGGTCAGGCGCATCACCCGAGGTATCGCTCTACCATCGCCAGCCCCCGCCTCTCTCCTCCTGCCCCCGAGAGTATTACCATTATTACTAGTATTATTTCTTTGTTATTCCCATTATTAGTACCATTATTATTGGTATTATTATTACTATTATTACTATGATTATTACTATTATTACAGGCTTGAGAATGCTAGGGCTTCTTGGCTCCTGCATTTAGCGACGTGCCTGCAGGGTTGGGGCGTTTCCCTTGGGATTCAAACTTATTGTTTAGGTGGACCCCTCACCCTGTAATAGTGGTATAATAGGAATATGAGAGGACCCTAATATGTTCCTTATTATCCATAATAGTCACTATTACTGGGTGGGTCCACCTAACTTATTGTTTGTGACTTTTGGTCAGCTGTTTTAAATGAAGCCGTGATGTGGCATATCCTCTTAAAACCTGGCTTTGACAGCCTTTACTAATCTGGGGAAGGCGGGATTTGTCATGACTACCCCGGAAAAAGTCGCAACGAGCGTCTCCTTGCAGGAAGCATGCCCCCGCCGCAATCGTTTTGTTTTTGGGGTTGGACGGTGCTTGGTTGGACTTGCTTTGCAGCATTTCCTGTACGTGCCATAATAAGATGCAGTGGTGCAGTTGCATGTTGTGCGTGCTAAGATCCAAAAGATAGGCGCGCCCGGCGAGGATTGAGATTCAGACCGCCTAACCGGGTTGCTGAACAAGTGTACTGTCGCCTATTCTTGTGCTGCTGGATACCCCTGCAATGAAATACTGTGACAACAATGCCTTCCCTGCTGTCTACGTGCTTGCATCTTTATCTTCATCACCGCAGCCGCCGTTGCCATCACCATTGACCACTGCCACCGCCTGTGCCCCAACCGCCGCTGCCGCCACCTTCGCCAGCGCCAGCGCCAGCGCCGCCAGCGTCACCGCCAGTGCTGCGCGCCCGCCGCCGATGCCACCGCCACCGCTGAATCACCGCCGATAATTGTCATCGTCTCAATCAGCATGAAGCCTGGCACCAACGCCCCTCAACAGCCATGCAGTGTTTGCATGCTACATGGTTTAGAACTTCACTAGGTTTCCATCAGGCATGCTATATACTACCCTATGTTACATCACTTCCTTCCAGAAGGTACACTACCCCTTACGTAAGGCATATGCCATAGATGATGACAGGAAACTTAAAATGACCTAAGGGACATTCCTCAATTGCGAGATATTGGACTCCCCTACACACATCAACTGGGCTGTTGTTCGGGAACTTATATTCAGCTACTTTACTCTTTACTATGTATAATTATACCCATATCACCCCTTTAGCCTAAACTCGATGTAACAAACATCCATAATGGCTGTGGTAACTTCATGTACGTTCTTCAAAAGCAACCCAGTCAAACTTCCAGGGCCGCTTCCACGGTCTCATCCCGCAGAAATGAGTTGCCTTTAGCCAGGCATGTCTCAACTGGAACCGTCATGCAGCTAAGGGTTTAGGGTTTAGGGTTTTATAGGGTTTAGTGGATAGGGTTTAGAGTTTAGGGCTGAACCGTCACGCAGCTAAGGTAGGGAGAAATGTAGTCGCCTAAAAAGTAACCACTATCGTGGGTCTAGCTTCCTGGTGTAATTATGGCACAGCTCATGTAGAACTCAAATCTAATCAGGAACTATTTAGGCCCCTGATTCTATATCTGGCTATCAACCCTGAACCCTAAACGGAGAAGTATTCTAATCAGGAGTTTTTTGGGAGTTTATGAAAGTAGGAATCCCTTCTGGCGACCCTTGTGGTCCCTTTGTAATCCCCTTATATCCTATGGTTTAGGTGGACCCCCACCTTGTAATAGAGGTATAGCAGGACTATGAGAGGACCCTAATATAAGCACCATTATCCCTCATAGTCAGTATTCTGAGTGGGGGGGGGTTGTGGTCCCTAACCTATTTTGACAAGTCCTTGCGTTTGGCAACCCCCAGCCAGACTTGACAGGCCCTACCTCTTTTTGAGGGCACTTAACTTCATAGCTCGTACCCGTACCCTTTAAGGACTATACACCCTAAAGGCTTATAGAAGACTCAAAAACGTTTTGGACAGCCAAAATTCTGGAGGTTGAACGTACTCTGGCTCAATTGTTCATAATACTCCCCTCCCCCTGTTCAGAAAGAACCCCCCCCTTGCCCGCGTAATACATACGCCAAATATAGTACCATTATATCATAGGGGAAATATGCCTTGTTAGCGGGGTTATCCTCACTGAAAGGTGATTACCTAGGTCCTCTTTTACAAAAGGATGGTCTGCGCTTTCATGCAATCTAGTCGCGTAGGTGTGGGGCTGAACACTCAGCAGGCTTGGCATGCAGGTATTGTTCTGCATCGTTGATTTTTGAGTTTCTCAGAGAAGTCACTAGGGTTTAGGGTCTAGGGTTCTCAGGAGTTATGTGAGGATCACTCCAAGAACAATCACTGAGGCTCAGACATATAACCATTGCACAGGCACACCCTTTTCAAGCAGCGGTGGTATCGGCACCAGATTCATTGTACAACTATGCTCTAGGGTATCCCAGGTAGACCTGAAAACGGTATTGGAATTTGATTTGTCGCCTGCATTACATGCTAAACCGCAAGCCCAAGCCGTTCTTCACAGACAAGCAAGGGCGGCCCGGCACGGAGACATTCGTAGAATTTTTTGAGTCAAGGGAGGGGCAGGGAACAGCTCATTGGCGTTTAGAGTGGAGGATTGAGCGGCAAGGATTTAGAGATTGGGGTTCATTGTTTTGGTTCAGGGTGGGGTGCAGGATTCAGAAAGTGGGTGTAGAGGTGCATAGAAACTTGGCAAGATCTTAGACAGCTGGCATGCTTAAGATGTTTTAGTTGTCTGCAATATATATATATGTATATGTATATATATATATATATGTATATATATATATACATATATGCGTGTGTACATGTATATTACGCACTTACAGTATAATGCATTCCAAAACCCTCTTCTTGTTGCTTAGACTGCCAGAGTAATACCTTTGTCGTCCAGGGCCCACCTCGATTTCTAAAACGGCTTGTTGATTGGGGTCCTGCTATCTCCTATTTTCCCGCTACACAACCGGATTCCATGCATGGAGGAGGTTATTTATAGATTGTCCCAAAGACCAGCTGCTAAAGCAAGCAATGTAGGCTTGTGAAGCGGCAGCATATTTATTGCATGCAACATACAGCGAGATCAAGACACATTGAGAAAGAGAGAGAGAGAGAGAGAGAGAGAGAGAGAGAAAGATGGGGGAGCGAGAGAGAGGGAGAGAGGGAGAGTTCCTCCTGGCTATGGTTCCCTGCCTTTCCCATTGACCTGCTTTCGGCTGTGGAAAAACGAATGGACCCAGGGTCCGGCAAGCTTCTCACGAGGGTGTTGGGTTTTCAGCTATGGGCATTGTTGCAGCTTAATCCCCTCCCCTAGGAATGAAACATATCCAGCCCCGCAATAGCAAACCTTCCCAATAGAGTCCAAGTATGTCCAAGTATTATATACCTCCGGAATCCAAGGTCCCTCACTGGGGCCCAGACTGAGCACCAAACCATATTGACATATATAAGGGGGATCCCCTTTATTTATGGAGATTCCCATGTGGTAGTTGTTGAAAATACTTGTCCCCAAAAATCGCCATGTACGTTCCCTGCTTGGCAAGGATCTTCTTCTAAGGAAGTGTATTCCTAATGTCTCCTTCTAAACCCCGAAACCCGCAGCCCTAAACCCAGTGGTCCCTTCTTTACAAGGATCATCAAGACAATCCCCATGTATCGTGGTGCAAGATTTCCTCATCCACCTTAAGCCCTGAAGGTGGAATTTTTGGAATAAACATAACGGGGGCATTGTGCTAAACGATATCCATTCAACAGTAGGGTCCACTTCCGGATTTAGTACAGAATTTTGGCACCCAAAGTGGTTTTCTATTCGCATACTCTGTGGCCATTTTTTTGGCTTTTGGGTAAGCGGTAAGCCCTAAACCCAAGGAACTTGAGGGTATGTTTCTGTGGCCCTAGGCCTCAGGGCTTGCACGAGCCCGAGGGTCCATGTGGAGATTTCCGAAAATTAGGGTCCTGTCTGGAAATTCGAAAATGCATGTATGTAGAATAATAGTTGGGTCTGGGGTTATCCTTTACCTACTTTTGGGTCCAAGTAAAGATTATATTATTTGGGGTTATGTCAGAGTGACTTCCATTTTCGGAGATGTCCATGTAGTCAGCAGCCTTTTTTAGGAGCTTCTCCATGAAGACCAGAAATCAAGGAGCATTGTGAAAGTCCCTTTGGATCTCGAACCCCCAAAATGTAGACACATTCTAGGTGGCCATTCCCTGCTTAATCTCATCACACGAAATCCCAAACCCCAAGCCCTAAACTGTAGTACCCTCGTATGACCCCACGTAACCCCTATCTTACCCCTACACCTTCTTCCAAGTATAACGCGAGTGGATGCATGGCACGGATGACAGCGTGGTTTAAGCTGTGGTCCCATACGGCGATCCTATTGAAATTGCCCGGCTTAGGGTTTAATTTTCCGACCGTGTTGGAATACCATAAGTAAACACTAATGAAGAGATCCGATTCCTGACTGGGTTTTAGGACAATAAACATTGTGAACGGCAATCACATTCAGAAAAGGCCCAGGGTTGAAATGCTGTCGTCACATGAACTATGGAGATGCTCCTTTACTCTTACTGGGGGTTAGTAGGGAATAAGGGAATATACTTTTTATACCCTCTACATACTATATTCCTTGAAGCAATCACTGAAGAATAAGTACAGAATAAAAATCCCTATATATAAACATAATATAATTTATTCCCTGATTCCCTTATTCCTTACTTAACCCCGGTAGGTTCTTCCGCACAGACGTCTTTTTGACTTCATGTTGGGCCTACCCGGACCTCCATATACCCTACCCCTTTTCGAGGTCGTATAAGTTTATGTATGTAGAAGATACTAGGCATAAAGTTTGTTGTCCTAAAAAAGGGGTCGAGGATAGGGATTTAGGTATTTGTTGGGAGAGCTTTTTGGTCATGCTGAGTAGACGGCGTCAGGGGTGTGCGAGAGCCCTCAACATGGTTGATGGGCATTTGGTGAGCATATGTGAGCATTCAAAAATGAGGGTTCCCCCTCCTTCCTGGCACTCATGCAGGCCCAGGGCACACACAACGGTACGAAACTGAAGGGCACCAAGTATTCTGGACGGTTCAGATCAGCAGATTTGGATGTCAGGTCCGGCGGATTGCGCGCTTTTCGGGCGAAAAGGCTTCCCGCTGCATGACAGCTTAGAAAAGAACTAAGTTGAGAAATCTCGTGCATGGAATCATCCAAGGAGCGGCACCAGATGCCAAAAAGTCATCATCTCCAATCCGTCCTTGTACGTCCTCTGTTGGAACTTATTTCAACAAATCCTTCTATTCCCAACATCAGATGACAAGGCGTGCATAGCTAGATAGTGAAGTCTGCTTGGAGTCATCTGAAAAGAACGGCGTCCCAAGGCATGCATCTTGAGGGAAGATCAAGGGAAATAACTGCAAGAGTGCACATTTTGGCCCTCAACACTGCAAGCTTAAACCCTATCTACAGTCCAAACCGTCATAGACGCAGATCCGTACGTCCACCAATAGCAAATGTAGATACTGTTGATGGATGTTACAAAAGCCTGCATGACCTTAGTATACTTTAGTACCAGATTTTTCGAGGTATTAGGTACCTAGGGTCATATAGGACTTGTAGTATTCACCGTAGGGCTTAATAGGCAGTACTTGTAGACTTAGATGCCCGCGTGCAGGGTCAGGGGGACATAGTGCGAAGATTGGTAGCAAAAGGGAGCTTCTGAGGCTTCAAAGCATGCTTGCTAAGTCCCCATGCCACTCGAACCCTACTCCCTCATCCTTGAACCCTAATTGCTAATCCTTTAATTTAAGCCCAAACACCAGGCTTTGCGCAGCCACTTTGGATCTTAGCCGGACCCTTGCTATTGTGCTTTAGTAGTACGTGTTTGCACAGTGTGATAGCCACCCACACACAGTTGGTGGGTGGCCAGGAACGGAGGAACAGATCCCTCCAGCAGTCCATATACAACCCCTGTAAGTTACAGCCAACAACGCACTACTTCAGTAGCGGCTGACCATCAGCGGGCGTCGTTGCGGTGCTAGGCCTCAGTGGAAGGTTGGGACTTCGGGTTCCTGAAGGGGCCTAGGGTTTAGGATTTCGGGTGTAGGGGTTCAGGGTTTAGGATTTCGGTTCGGGGTGCAGGCAGTGTAGGGTGTGAAGTTCAGGATTTGCAGTTGATAGGGCTTAGCGTCCAGGTTTCAGGGTCTAGGGTTTTGAGCTTGGTGTAGGATTTAGGGTTTAGGTTTAGGGTGTAGGGTGCCTTCCTTGGGGACTAGATCATTCCCCAACAGCCAATGTTCCATGCACCCTAGGCTTTATAGTAGCGTACGTTAGAACGTATACTCACTAGGATGTTAGGTTTCACGTAGTTCCCAAGGCTAGTTTTTTGAAAGTCTTTCCCATTCTTCCAGATTTTATTTGGCTGGGGGTTGAGGGATATAATAGACTGGTTCCTTTCTTGCGCTGTATGCGGTCCGAGTACCTTGAATCCGCATCCTGCATGGCACTGCCTACTACCAGAATCAACCGTACCTACAGTAGTTATTGGGCACTTGGATCCTTGGGGATGTAGAGTCCCATTGGAGCAGATAAATCTTGTTGAGGTCAGGCGCCTCAGCAAATCGGGATAAGCGAAACCGTGAGTTCTTGGGATAATGTGGGGCACCTCGAGCATGCCACTCTTCTTTTTTCTGGGCGGCGTCCCATCAATCAGTTGCTCTACGAACTCCCCGGAAAGCAGAGGTCTCTGGATTGGATGTTCTAGTTCGCTACAGGTCTGTCTTTTTACAATGTGACATGCAAGGTAAGGTCCACGTAGCGTGCACAACTTCACGAACGCGGCCCTCTCCAACCCTCGATTACTAAAGCGTTGCGCCTAACACCTGATACTTGGATTGGAACACAAGGCTATGGCCCACACCCTGCTCAGCCACTCTGAGGTGAATGGCAAACCGCACAGACCCTGATGCGGATACCGTCCACGGGGCGAACCCGCAGTTTCTGGTAGATCGGATTATCCGCGTCAAGATTTACAACGATGTCCCTGGGCCTGCCTTCATGAGTATGAGTTTCAATGACTGTGGTTAAGAGTCAGAACGGTTTGTCTAGGATCAGAAGCTACCGCCGGCGTGACGAAACTCACTGTCAGATTCAGCACGGATATTGTGTGTTTCGCTCACACTTGTTGCAAACCCACATCCTGCTCTTTAGTACCAAGAGTTGACCCTGGCTGAGCAGAGGCTTACTGGAAGGAGTACTGCTTCGGCTTGACGACGGAGTCCCTCATCGACGAGGCGTGCAGAAGCCTTGGGTCCTAGCCCCCACACGGCTTGGGGTTTGGGGTCCAGGGTTTGGGGGCTTATGGGGTTGGGGTTTGAGCTGTAGGGCTCGTGGGGTTACTGCTGTCTTAGCATTGTCGTTAGTGTTTTGTTTAGGGTGTTGTCAAATTATGTTTCTACACTCCCTATATATCTACATATACTCCATAATCCCCTATATTATCCCTATAACCCTTATATAACCCTCATATAACTCCTTATATTCCCCATGTGTGCTTCTTATACAATGCTTCTGTGTGTTATCAGCTGCCTGCTGGGCATGATCACATCGTTATGCTTCGAGCAAGGATGTTGACAGTGACCTTGATTGCCCTAAGGGTCCTAGGACCCAAATAATAGGGTTTCAGAGCCCAAATACCATTTATGTTACAATATTTGGGGCCTAGAACCCTATTATTTGGGTTGGACCCTTAGGATTCGCAAATGCTTATTGTTGTTTCATGCTGCCACGGGTTCACATATAGTCGTTGTCATCTCATGATGAACCTCGCATATCATGCATGTAGAGTGTAGTCAACACTCCTTAAAACCCGATCCTCGATTTTTAAGCCGTTAAGCCACAAATAAAAAATTGACCTTTTGACACTTGGGACCTGAGGCCTATACCGTCGCGAAAGTACCCAGTGTTCTACTCTAGGACCCTAAGCCAACAATGAGGATACCTCCCAAACAGTATATGGATCGCACCCCTCCATGCAAATAAGCATGGAGTCCCCTGCGAAGCCCTTTTGGGTTAACTCTCCGAGTTGGGGTTTAGTATTTAGGCGGCCTGCTTTTGGCTTCCATTTTTTCCTGGGGTAGTGTAAACCTCAAGGTGCGGCCTCATCATCATCAGCTCCCCTATTATGAATTGTACTTAGGGTTCATTGCGCCTAGCTAAGGGGGAGGTCAAGGGGTAGTATAGGGACCCATGATATCAGTGTCATCGGCCTCCGTGACCGCCCCCTAAGCTTTACCTGCACCCGGGGGTTGGGGTTTTTCCGAAGCCAGAAGTGGATCCCAAATCAAGTGTGCCGGAATGTCTAGTAAACCCTATGCACCCTAAACCTTGGGCCCCAAGCACTAAGCCCCAAACCTTAAATCCAAAACCCGAAGCCCTGTGTACACCGGAAACCCTAAACCCTGGGCAGGTCATAAGAAGTACGAGGATAACTGGGTCATAATTGCCATGAACCTCCACTTACTCCCAAGACAATTGCCAGAGGCTGCCAAGCTGGACTATGTAGCGGGCACGCCACTTCGCCAGCATTGCTTGGGAGGGAGAAGAATATTCATAGTGGAGAATCCAATTGAAAACGAGACGCAAGCTGTCAGGGGTTAATAGGGTTTAGGGTTTCCACGTATAAGGGGGGAACCTCCGTAAAAAGGATGATGGCGTATTTGGGTTTATATCGCGGTTACATGGGGTGCCCCTTTATTTGGACCCAAGTTTTGGAACGAGCCCTCCTCAAGTGCAACCCGTATACTCTTCCCACACTTAGTCATGATAGATCCCTGAACTTCCCCACAGTCTCATATCTTTGAAAAGATTCACATTCTATAGAATCCCAAGAAGGACCCCGTAACCCCCTAATAACCCCTCCCTATTTCTTGGGGTCCCACATGACTCTTTCCAGAGGTCCCTCAGAATACTATCAGCGGTTTTTGGCAGGGGTGGTGGGCCCCTCCACCTGGTGGCCCAGACCGTACCGTCCTGCATGTCCTAACCTGCCCCACAAAGGAAGCCGCATTAAGATATCATTGTAGTGATAGTATGGGTCATAAATCATAAGCCTCTTCGAAGGCTCATCTTAGCTTGCTCAGCCTCTCTTGCACTTTTTCCGCACGCCTCCAAACCGCCAACCCCATGCCTTCGCAAAAGCCCCTAGACCCCAAACAACCCCTCACAAGCAATAGGTTTAGGGTTTAGGGTTCAGGTGGGCAATAGTAAGCCCCAACACTGAAGATTCAAGGTTTAAGTTATCAGCAGGACGGGGCCATAAATTCCAAACCCCTAAGTTTACACCATCAACAAGTGCTAGTGTCTCAACATCAGCTGCATATGAGCTATAGTCTAAACTCCTTAAAGGGGGTGATATAGGGGATAATATAGGAGTTTCTTATAGGGGTTATTAAGGGGGATACCAGGAGTTTAGACTATGGCTCATATAGCGCTAATAGGGGATCCCCCTATCCCTTGGTACTCGCCATCCGAAGGGAAGAAATTACCAGAATACAACGCCAAACTTCAGCCATGAACAGTCAAAAGCCATTAATCCCAACCCTGTAGTCCCCGTTGAGTAGATAGAATATGGGATATATGGGGATCTTATGATAATATACCCAAAGGCATTTTCTATCTACTTAAGGGGGACTAGAAGCTTAAATCATCAACAGCATGAATAAAGCCCACAATTCAATCTTAAACCATCAATAGTATAAAGCCCTAGATTCCCAAATTTCAGCGACAGTTTTAGGCAAACAAAGGCATAGAACCCTCAAATGCCCAAACTTCAGCTTAAGTCCCGAAACCCTGCATCAACAGAAGCGCTACATCAAGAGCATCCCGAAACCCTCAACCATCCTTCCCAGCATGACTGAAATAGAAAGAGGATAGCTATCACATGACTCTACTGGTGTTCTAATGTAGGGGGGTTGGAGTTGTCATGTTCTTTTCCGTCCTCCCTATATAACCCCAATATTATAACCCCAACATACTCCCTATATAACCCTGTAATATGGTAGTTCCCATTTTCTTTGCCATTCTCCCCTGTTATTATGAAAGGTTACCCTAAACCCCTAAACCCCTAAACAACCCTGTTATTGTGAAAGGTTACCCTAAACGCCTAGACCCCAAGCCCTAAACCCTTAAACCCTAAGCCCCTAAATCCGAAACAACCCTGTGATTATGAAAGGCTACCCTGAACCCCAAACCCTAAACCCTAAACAACCCTGTTATTATGAAAGGTATGGAGGCCGCAGACGGCCGGCTCGCTTCCTCTGCCTCTTCCTGAAGCTGCTTCAGATTCAGCCTGAAGAGGCCGGGTTTGGGGAGTTTAGGTTTAGGGTTTGGGGTTTAGTTTTTAGGGTTTAGGGCTTAGGGTTTAGGGCTTAGGGTTCAGGGTATAGGGTTTAGGGCTTAGGGTTTAGGGTATAGGGTTCAGGGTACAGGGTTTAGGGAGTAGGGTTTTGGATGTAAAGTAAACTTCCAAAGGAAATCCAAGGGCCAAGGCCTGGATTCAGGGTGTATGGTTTAGGGTTTAGGGTTTAGGGTTTAGGGTGGTAGGATTACATGAGGTCTGGGTTTAGGGGGTAGAATTTTGGAATTTGAGTTCAGGATTAGGGGATCTACAGCTTTAGGGTTCAGGGTATGCTAGACGGCCGAAAGAAGCGACCCACCCTAAGAGTCCAAGTGCTGACTCATCATCTGCTTCTCCACAAAGCCTGTATATACCACAATTACTGTTACCCTGATTAAGGGATTACACTACTACCCCCCCAAAGGTACTCCCCCCAGATTTAAAACCCTATTAGGCCTTATTAAGCTCTATATAGCCCTTATTAGCTCCTTAAACCCTGGGGGGTACCTCTGGGGGGGGTAGTATTGCAATCCCTTACTAATCCCATGCACTCAAGTATTGAGTGTTCGGACCCTAATAGGGGCATTGCAGAAACCTTATCAATAAGCCAGAAAACGCCCACCAACGCTGCAGGAAGTTGTCATGGAGTACATCAAGCAGCCTGAGCTGAAATACCTGCGGGCGCTTGGTTGCGCGTACCTTCGGATTACAGCCAGGCCTGCCACAAGGGACTACCATATTACGATCTGGACGTATTGCTATATTGCCATGCGGCCGTATTACTATTCTTACTACTATGATATGTTAGTACTCTTTGAATATTACTTTCACTCTGGCCAGGACAATGTAAGAACTCCCGATCTCTTAGGTATGTGGATTTGTTTTGTGGTGAGCTTCCTGGGCTTATTTGGAAAGACTGGATACTCTCTGCGTGATCGGCTTTGCGGCTCTGAATATATATCTTTATGTTGAGAACAACCCTTCATGATGTCATGATTTCTCAAAGAAGCCCCTTATCCCAAAATCCAAAACCGTCACTATTTTTAGGTAAGACCCAAAACCGGCGACTTTCATCAGTGCTAATTATTTTAGGCTACCAGGTTTCCCAGGTAGGAGCTTTTCTACAGTAGCCTCTCCATCGTAAGAACCCTTCCCGAACTTGCAACAAGGGCCCCTAAATCAGGTGATTCCCATCATTAGGGGACATTAGGGTGGTGTTAGATGTTCTCTATCAACTGTGTTGCCCCGCTATATTATACTCATAGTAGGGTGGCCCAATAATTTGCAGTTTCATCTCGGTGGAACTGCTACGGGGGGAACCTATTATCCGAGGGTTTTCTATAGGATCTCCATTTTGAGAAATGTCTAGAAAGTAGGTATTCTCTATAGTAAAATGAGCTAGTTTACAGGAATCCCTGCGCACGATCTGTTTCTAGACCCTACTGCGGGCTAGAAAATTATGTGTTAAGCTTGCAGCTCCTTACTTTCGGGATTGTCATTTTTCGAGGCTTCACGGGAGACCGCTAGCTTGAGAAGAACCAAGTGATGCTCCATTACCTACATGCTGAGCTGCTGGTCTTGAGGCCTCTTGATGTTAATCCGTGATTAGCAGAAGCATCAATCCAGGCTAGCCCCTACGGGTATCCCAAGGTGAGGAAACCCCTTGAGAATTCCTCCTTGCAGATCTCCATGGCATAGAGCCTAAGCCTTGTAAAATCTGGGGTTCTCAAGTCATAGACCTAAGCCGTAACGCCAACAGGTATCCGACCATTTTCCAGACGTTCGAGCCTCTCTTTGCCGACTACCGGAAACTTCGGTATCGAGACATGTACGGGAAGATGCCTGCTGCCAGCATATTACCCGCACCCTCCAGTCGAACAACGACGGAACCATCTAGGAACTTTCAACAACTACCCCGTAGCACAAGCAATACAAGCAGGGGGATGATTTGTGGTTCCGTCACTTGGTTTCTTCGTACGGCCTGGCTGTCTTTCAGTATAACATGTACATGTCCCAACTTGTCCGAGCAAATGGCGGGAGAATTTCTCCATGAGCGATTCGGCTACTGTGTGATTGTTGGAAGTTGGATTCTGAAGGCAGCCTGTTTCGGGATGTAGCTGGCATGAACATGTAACTCGCTAAAAGAAAGCTGCGCAAGGGGTTCGCAGACAAAAAACAGATGAACACAGCGTTCTAGCATGGGAGGAATGCCATAGAACGCTGAACCCTAAACCCTACACCCTTAATAGTAGTTTCCATTTTACTTTCCATCATCCCAGTATAATCCCGATATTACCCCAATGGGCACCTATATCCGCACATATCTACATGTTAGCCAGCGTCCAGCCATAGCCGGCCCATGATCCCCAATTTAACCCAAACATAACCCTCTAAGGGTCCAAGTACCCAATAATCATATACTTACCTAAAATCTGTACTATAATTACTATTACCAATATCCCAAGTACCTAATTATTGGAGACATGGACCCTTAGGGACCCTAATATTTCCCAAGCACTCCCTAGCTCCCAGAGCATGAGTCTGCAAGAGTACCTTTGGTCTAATGGACAAGAAAATGGAAGCTATTATAGTATAGGGTTATATCGGGGGGTGAAATATGGAGGTTACATAGGGATAATGGAAAAGAAAATGGAAGCTACTTTGTGATTCCCCATGTCTCAATTCTTCTATGACGCTTGCCTCTTCTTTGGATCCAAGATCCATTATCCACATGGACGAGTTTGTGGATTGGCTTCTACGAGAAGAGACCGTCTGCGATGCTTCTTCCTTAGCTGCCGTCAGCGCAACAGCTGAGCGTGTTGTTGGACGGTGTCTATCTACGTGTTGGATCCTAGGGCTTGGGAGCCACGTGTTTAGCAAGTTCAGCACTGACAACTCACAAAAACATACAGCAGCGTATCTCCGACAGCAAGTGAACCCGAGAATGCAGCTGCGGAGCTGTCAGGTCACAATGCCGCAGATGCCAAAAAGAGAGACTTGGGCTCAATAGCAACATGCTTTGATAGTAGTTCATACGCACCTGGGCCCCCAATACCCTTCCACAGAGCCCAAATACCTACAAACAGGCCCTACGTACACCCTATTTGGTAGATTCGGTTAACAAGGCGGCCCCTTTTCCGACCACCAAAAAGGAAGCCGGAATTTTGGAAAACCTTGAATGCTATAGAATCCCCATATATCCTTGTGTGATCCATAACACCAAAAGGCCTATATCCTCGTGAAACCCAAAGAAACAAGGGGCCCCTTATTGGGGCCCTGAACCTTAGTACCCCAAACCCTAAAGCCCTAAACCCCAAAACTCCTAAAACCCTAAACCCCTAAGCCCTTATCCTCCAGAAACCTTCTTTTGAAGCTTAGGGTTTAGCTAGAGATTGAGGGTTTAGGGCTTATAGGGTTTAGGATATGAAGGTTTCGGGTTTACGCTTTAGGGTTTAGGGGTACTTTGTGGCACTTAAGTGTATGTCAGACGTAGGGATACTTGTGGATGGATGGTAGCTGGAGGCAAGGTTTCAGCGTAGGTTTTTATATACCTCCCACCCTCATCCCCTACCAGCATATATGGCTGGAATAAGCCATGAGTAGCCCTCAGTGAGGCCTTACGGGGACCTGCCCCCTAGAAAATCTTACTGGTTCTTAGCAGGGAATAAGCGAATATAGCCTAACCCGTATATAATCCCCCTTAAACCCGGAACCCTCACCGTATCTACCATCCTTTCAACTCAGGAGATCTTAAACCCCAGCATAGCCCATTATAGTAGCTTCCATTTTTCTTTTCCAGTATAACCCCAATAGAACCCTAGTATATATACCCCAATATACAACAAGATCCCCTAAACCCTAACCTATAAACCTTAAACCCTAAGCTCCGAAACCCTAAACCCCTAAACCCTAAACCCTCAACTAACTCTAATATGAACTCAAGGAGATCTTAGAGCAAACTGGAATGCTGCAGCCTTACCAAAGTGCACCGGCCCTAGCTACGAGGAGCAGGGCTTTTGACGGAAGGGTCCCAGATTCCAAAGGAAACCCCGGGTTGTAGGGTTCAGAGTTTAGGGCTTAGGGCTTAGGGTCTGGGGTTTAGGGTTTAAGGTTTTGGGTTTTGGGTTTAGGGTTTAGGGCTTGGGTATTATTCTGCATGCTCAAGGTTGATGATAGCTGTCTCTCAGGATAACCTTGCAACCCAGTGCTTACTCATGAAGAAGGCACGAACCGCGATAGACGCGCATATATTCCATGTAAAAACTCCACACATCCGTTCTTTTTTTACAGGCGATGTACACGTTTGGGGTGTCAAAGGCTAGTATTGTGGGTATTTGGGAGCATTCTTGCAGTCAGCAGTGGCCCGAACCAAAGCTCCACTACTCCGTTAGGGAGATCACTCAACTCAGTTTAGCCTTTTAGTTTCGTCCTGTCTACCGTAGAGTCCTGAAGTTCACCATGTATAAGCATAACGGAATTATGAAACCCCCACACCCAGCTCTAACTAAAGGAGTCCCTACATTCCATAGGGTTCGGGATATACCAGGGCAAGGTTTTGTTGTGCGGAGGCACAGCTTCAGGCCGCCCGGCAACCTTCTGTGCCTTGTGGTATTTGTTCCCCTTAAGGCTGCTGAACGTCTTACATCAGGATCCAGACGCCCAAATTTGGCATCCTATATGCAGCGCTAGAATGAAGTGGTAGGCACCCTCCACTCCAAACTCCATAGGCCACAGCCCTCCGACCTAGTAAGCCCCAAAACCTCGTTTGTACGTACTCGTAGGGGAGCTTGACTGCCCGTACAGAGCCCAAAATATAATGTCTGTCCTCGATACAGAAACCCCAAAAGGGATTCCTGTTATTTTTCGTATGAACCCTGTAGAAACCAAGTTGCTGTGTGATTGTTGCATTCTGTTTTCATTTGATCACTCGCCTTGGTTATATAGGTACATAAATGCCGAAGGCCGAATATTCTAAATCCCGCCATCTTCCATTTTCTTGTCCATTGCTTCTCCCGTATGAGTTTGGCCGGACCTTAAAGCACAAACCCAGAGGAGGTTTTCCAAAATACGGGTATTTGGGATCCCAGAATAACAAGGATTGTCGTATTTTTCTGTCTATGTTGGGATGCCGTTTATCTTGGGAAACTATTGGATTCCTTCCAAAGAGACAGGTCTTGGAAGACGACTTGGAAGATTTGGAGGATCTAGAAAGATCCCTGCAGGCGCGGGGCGGTCGGTCCAGTGAGGGTACATATGAGCTATAGTCTGAACTCCTTAAAGGGGCTTATCTAGGGGAGTATTATGGGGTTACTAAGGGGGAGACTAGGAGTTTAGGCTATAATTAGCTTGTATGTCATCAGGGTTGTCAAGCTTATGGTCCCTTATACGGGACACCCAGCATCCTTGAAAGGGACCCAGAAGGGATGATACCTTTGACAACCCCCTGATCTACCTAGACCCCTATACCCTACCGTCCTGTTTAGGATACCTAACTGTACGTCTAGTATATTCTGCATGAGGTACCCTGAAAAGGGGGTAGGGTATAGAGGTCGAAGTAGGGCATAGGATTGAGGGTTTTGGAGGGTCAAGACAGGAAGGTGACAACTCTCCTCGCCTAATACTACCCCCCCCCCGGCACCTTATAGTCCCCTTAAGTAGATAGAATATGGGGTATATGGGGATCTTATTATACTATACCCAAAACCAGATTCTATCTACTTAAGGGAGACTATAAGATCAAATATTCCCATTTGCATATTGTATTGGGAACATTGAATCTTACGGGGGTGGGGGAGGGGGTAATGCCAGGAGAGGGGATCCCCGTATTTGTGGTACTACAGGGTATCCCAAATGAGTAGTATTTTATTTGGGGATACTATGGTACCCAATATAGAGTAGATTATGTCCTCGTTTTGGTTATAGCATTTTATATAAGGAATATTATCTTACTGGGTTTAACCACCAAAAAAAAGGCTACTCAAATTGTCTGGCACGAGGAACCTTGAAGGAGGTTTGAGGCTTTACCCTCCTTTGTAGCTCCTTTTTGGGTAGATTATAATCCCTTAACCAAAAACCAGAACAGACCCAAAAAGGAACTGCATAGGAGCCCTTGGGTAGAGTGCAGAGCTTGAGGCGGGCTGCAACAGCCCTGGGCCGAAAGGCACCTTTGCAAGACGGATGCTAAACAGGGCCTGTAAAACCCTGAACCCTAAACCCCTAAACCCTAAACTGGTGGCCTTCAAAAGCACTGGGACTCCATGTCTATAAATAATACCTACATTGGGCCCCAATGTCTATAAATAGTACCTACATTGGGCTGTTTGGAGCCCTAGGGAAGGTGTTCCCAGAGAGGCCTTTGAAGTCTACAGGTTGTTGCGGCCAAGGTTTTCAGGAGGGCGCGCGGTGCGCGTGGAGTAACTGACTCGGCTTGGCCCAAGCAGCCTGCAGTTCCCTTTAAGGACTCTATATAGGAGAAATGGAAAAGAAAATGGTAACTACTATAGTATATTATGTTATTGGGGATGTAGGGATAACGGAAAAGAAAATTGAAACGACTATTTAGGGTTTAATGTTCGTGGGTTATAGGTAATATGATTATGTAAATTCGCAAGTCACACAGGCACAGGCACTACGGACAAGGAACCCGGTAATTATGTAGGCTACTGCTGGGCTTCTGAACTAACCCAGCGCAAGACTCAAAGGCAGAAACAACGGACCGGCTTCCAGAATTTCTCCCAGGTTTTCCAGCAAGGAAGGATGCGCATCAAATGCAGATCATGCATGTGGATGGAGGTACCTCAAACAGACTTGCAAAATCCCAGCACTGCATGTAGTTTTTGCCACGATCTCACGTACCCATGTATCAGGTGCTTGAACCCTTTATAGGACACCTTTGTGGCGAGCTTCTCGTTCAACAGTCAAGCCCGCGTTGGGCCGAAGCTTACAGCTACCGGGATTTGGGGGATTCCCAGGAATTTCTGGGTTGCTGTTAAGGAGCTTAAATTAAGTTACCATAATGGGTATATTTATATATATATATAGTAAATAATAGGGTTTACCCAATATAGTAACTCAATTTAAGGTCCTTAACAGCATCCCAGATTTTGGATGGCCCCTAGAGCCATGATTAGATGCGTGGTAGTGTTGGAGTATATGGATCAACGGAATCGACCACTACTTTGAGAACTGCCCATATCTAGTGTTTGTGGTTCGAGGAATTTGTGGCACCCATATGCGTAGGGCACAGAGGAGCACACAAGTCTGGAATGCTTGCTTCAGCGGGGCCTTCCAGCCCAGCAGACCCGGTTGTGGCGTCTCACTAAACTGCCAACCCAATAAGCAGGTCTTCCCTCCACTTACTGGTCGCGGCATATAGGTCAAAATTATCACAGTCACCTTGAGATAAACAGCCCGCCTCGATCTGATGAACGCTGTTTTTGTGAGCTTGCTGACAGGAATTACAAAGCTCCAAGGAGGCGGACACTTGTTGGAAATCCGGGTTTGGATATGGTAGTTTCCCTAAATGAGGGACCCAAATTTAGACCCCAAAATGCTATAATCCTGTTGATGGGGACCCTCAATAGGGAAACCCCCATATGGTGCTCTTTGTCTATGACGGCGTCTGAGTTTGATATCCGGAAGGAGTGGGGTTACTGGGTTTCGCTTGAGTACTGCCCTCACTCTGCAACAGTTCGATAGTATTCGTAATATAGTCATATGAAGCCTTCAATATGACCCCTAAGATAGACTGTTATAGGCACTACCCAGGGTTTCGCCTCAGTGCGGGTGAGAACTTGACAGCCCCAAGATTCGAAGTCTAGCAGTTTTGGCCTTGAATGTGTCTGATTCTGCCTCTTTGTGGGGCTTGGAGTTTCGGAATGAAATGGTGTTCTCATGTTTTGCGAATTGGTGACTGCCCGGAATCAGTCATTTCATTTATGCACACATATTGGCACTTTCAGGCTTCATGTGAGCTATGGTTTCAACTCTTAATACCCCCTTAAGAACCTCTCTAATGGTCCCTTCTATAGTCCCTGATATAACCCACATTAAGGAGTTTAGACTATAGCTCATGTATAGAAGACGCCGGACGCGACTCGGAATTCATTCAGGCTAAAGAGGCTAAAGATGATGTCAAGAAGGGCGACGCAGACAAGCATGCCGGAACGCCCAGACTCATCGTGATATCGCTGCTGTACATGGAGAAGGATGAATCGGGACTGGCCAGTCATTACATTTGGGGATGATAGAAGAGCCTTTCAATTGGATCGTTGAGTGTTTGCTAAGAAGATTCTGTGCCTGCAAGAGGCGTTGCGGCATGGGCTTGATAGAGAAGCCTCTGCTCAAGTGTGATTCCCTTCTTTCATGATTGTCTTTCATGATTGACAAATGGTAGTTTCCAATCTTGGGGGACCCCAATAAAGATCCCCAAATACTGAGTATAACCCAAACAGATCCTTATTATTGGGACCCCAAAAATGGTGGTACCACCCAAATCTCTGAAACTTTGAGAACTGGGGTTTATGGGGCCCTTGATGAGACCTTAGCACGTACCAGTCAACTCTGTTGCCTCTTTCAGAATCATCTTCCACGACCATCACTGCAACTATATGGGGGCTTTTGAAAAATTAGGGGTCCTTTTTTTGGAGTGTTTTCCATAAAAAGGATCATAATTCGTGTTTTCGGGTCTCTATGGGCGTCACCACAAGGATTCATCAGTTTGGCGTTATGGGTTCCTCCACCTAGCGAAGGTCACATGATTCAGAGAGCCTGTAAAAGCTTTATTGTCAATCCATGCCACGCGACATATACACATATAGGAATCTCCCAAAATGAGGAGTACCTTTATGGAGGGTACATATATGTATATTTATATACACATATGTATATATGTATACACCTATATGTACACACATACATAGAGAAGGACTACAGTATGTTTGGTAGCTAAGGGGTTGCCCTCTGTGAGAAAACTACCATGTATGTGTATACATATGTCTTTGATCGCTACCGGGCACCCCGCGCGTGTTTTGAGAACCTTCCCTGTCCTGCTGCCACTGAGGCGGACGAAGAGATGGCCCCGGAGAAGGAAGAGAAGCTCAAGGACAGTTGGATTTATCAATCTCTGCTTGGTTCGTCTTGCTAGGTGTTATGCCGACCTAGACAGCAATTGGTATTTGCTGCGAAGATGTCACTCGTGGTTTTGCGGGCCTTCCGCTCAGTGAACAAGTTTGAATGGTCTCCCAAAACTCTGGCAATCAACAAGAAATGCCCGGAGAGGCTAATCTCAAGTCAACTCGCCATAACTGGCGGCGTGCGGGGAGTGGGGACTTTCTGATTTGTGACGCCGATTCATTCTGTGCTTTTGTGCCTACTGCGGGCAGTGACAGGCGGATAGTCTTCGTATTATCGGTGTATATAGCCTCTAGTAGGACCATTAAGATAGACTGTTACAGGTTGGGGGCAGTACCGAGGGTTTCGCCTTGTGTGGGCGTGAACCTGACAGCCCCAAGATTCCAAGTCTAGCGGTTTTGGCCGTGATTGTGTCGGTCTCTGCCTCTTTGTGGGGGTGAGAAGTTTCAAATTTTGAAATAGAATCCTGT
>CAJNIZ010044459.1:0-23018 GCA_905231905.1 Symbiodinium pilosum
ACCCCAAACCCCAATCCCTAAACCCCAAACCCTCGTCCTTAATCCTTAATTAAACCCCAAACCCTAAACCCCCAAACCCTAAACCCTAAAGCCCTGCAAAGTTAGAGCCTTACTTGGGATTTTCTGGGGGCTGTTTGGACTTGGTCAGGCTTATTGGGCCTTATAGGTTTGGGGGCGCATATGGGTGGTGGGGGGCATGGTATTCCTATGACTTTACGCGCAGAGGCTTTTACAGGTGACGACAGTCACAACAAAACCTTAACTAGGAGTCATGAGACTTGTGCAGGTTGTGGTGACCTCACACGACCTCGCCCCAAATGATGGTTCATGTAGAAGATAGTCCCCCAAAAGCATCCATTGTTCAGGCTTTGGCGTTATTCTCATATGCAAATTGTTTTGCATTGGTACCGTCGTGGCGTTTTAAGGCTCAGGGCTTGGGACTCGATATCCAATCCTCTCCCCGCAGCATCGAAACCTCCACCGTCCCAGTATTGAATATACCGCTGATATCCGATGGCTTTCTTTTTGTGAATGGAGTACTGTACTTATTGTTGGCAGAAGGGTCTGTCGTGAGGGGGCATATAGCCCCTATATTTCTCTTACAATCCCAGCTAAAGGAATTCCAAATCCTATATCCTCCCAGATGAAGGTGTTTCAGCAATCAGATCGTTTTTTCCTTAGAGGTCCCATTCGTGCGTACCATTTTAAAGAGGGTGCCTTACACAATGCCTGAGGGTGTAGTTTAAGTTAAGGGTTTAGTTTAGGGTAAACCCCTGCCCACGCAATTCTGGCCCCTAGCTGAGGAAGTTGCACCGATTGCTGCTGCCTTATCTTCTTCGCGGCCGCGCTTCATGCTCAGACTTCAAGGAATTATTGAGTTTAGGGCACGGGTCTCTGACCCTAAACTTAGAAACCCTAAGCTAACCCCGGGGGATCCCGAACAATAAACCCCAATAGTGTCCTTAGGGTTTAGAGCTTTCAGTCGGCAGGGCTGTGGCAACCAGCAAAAGGTAGCAGTTCCAGCGCTTAACAGCATCAATTAGGGACACTGGCTTGTTGCCTGAGCGGTTATCCACAATAATGTGAACAACCTTCCGTGGACGTGATGTTCGCTTCGCCAGAAACGGAAGGGGGCAAGATTTGATTCGCGAGGGGAGCATTCTCCAGCATGTCCAGGCTGTCTTCTTTTGCGTGTTACGTTCTTCATGTTGTGGTTCATGTGCGCTATAGTCTAAACTCCTAGTATCCCCCTTAGTAGCCCTACAATTCTCGCCTACATGATCCCCTATATAACCCCTTTGAAGGAGTTTTCAACTAGTTCATGTGCCAACCACACTGTCACCGTTATGGATTTTGCTCAAACCGGGTCAAGGACACCTTGCGAAGGCTGGTGGAGACCTGCACTCCCCATATTGCCATGGCTGCCAGGTATGCAGCTGTTGTTCCAGACGAGCCTAACATGTCAAGGATCCTGCCAACTTCTATTGAACCAGCTTTCTTTGAAAGATTCAGGCCTTCCGAGTGCATTGACAATTCCTTGCTGCTGGTTGCGTTGGAGCGCATGAACAGAGGGGAAGCTCGAATGTCCCGCCTTCTTGCCGAACTCATCATCTGGGCTCTTAGCATTGTCATACGAGCATCCATGGCCGTGTTCACTATTGTCGGGGCCAGAACCAAAACTTGTTCCAAAGCGAACCGGTTTCTGTTGTTCGCCGGGGTCTTCCTTTTTACTATGCACAGGGTACGGGAATTTGCAGACTTGATACTAACATACTTCTACTACGAGACAATGTTCCTGCATTGTTGTTGAGGAACATGTTTCATGTTCTGTATGCTTGAACTCAATGTAGAATGATGTTGATTTTAAGCCGTATATATGCCAGCCGTATCCCAGGTTTAGCGTTCAAGAGGAGCAGCTGGCCTGTCAGGCTGCGAACGAAGCCGCCAAGCATGCTATCGTCGAGGAGTTGTCAAGGCATGAGCAGACAAAACGCAGCGCGTTACATCCCTCCTTGGTGAAGCAGTCATTGCTCTGGGGGACCGCTGCTGAAGCTGTTGAACTTGACGTTGGCGATGTACCGGTGCACAACCCGTCTCGCCATGAAGTTCTTGTGGTTCCAAGTATAAGAAAAGCAGGTCAAACGAAGCTTTTCCTGGAACCCTCAGGACGTTGCTTGCTGGTCGTGATCTTGGGCATGAAGGTGGAAGTTTCTAAAAAAAATCAGGGGCCCTCTAGGGACCCCAAGAGATATGTGGTCACGCCCCGGCCCCCCGCGGTATGGTGGCTATCTTCTAGGCTCTAAGTTCGGATGAGGTAGAGGGTCTATGACCTATTACCTCTACCCCGCCTGTGCTCCTGTAGCCTGTCTGTGGTCTGGGTCTTCTTGTTTACATTCTGCTATGGAGGGCTTATAGAAGGTTTATAGTGCTTGTAGAGGGGTTATAAACTGCTCAGAATCGGTTTCACGAATGTTTGCAGAGGGTTTACGGTTTTATAGAAGGCTTATACTAGATGAGGACGACCCTGATCCCTGTGACTGTGAGTACCTTCAAAACGTGACAACAATTTTGAAAGCTCCGCCGCGTGTTGCGGATTGCGACGAGGACCACCCCGATCGCTGTGATTGTTGGTACTTTTGACATGCGACGAAAGCAGCAGGGGCGAAAAGTGAGGGCAGTTACAAGGATGGCGGCATTGAGGCGCCAAAAAACACAACAGTTACGAGCACGAGGGTACCATTGTGAGGGCGGAACTGGGAACGCACAGTGCAGGACCAGATATCTGAGTGTGATTGTTATCTCTATATGCAATGTTTTGAGAATCTCCCAGGTGATAGTGGAACCATGCATCACTGTCGGCGGCACATGGTTAGAATGGTCTCGGAGACGAACGAGGAGGTAATTTTGAATTGCCTGGCCGTCACCTTCATGAGCGAGATCGATGAGACCCGTGCTGGATTGCTTTGGCCACTGCATGCCTTTTCTGAAATTGCTAGTTCTTGGCCTCGGCATTCTCACAGCCATGTGCCTCGTGAAGGCCTGTCCTGGATCTTGACCTGTATTTTGGCTTCATTTCTGGCTCCCAAGGGAGATATGCGGATTTGTAAGCAGCTTAGGCTTATCTGGGGTCCTCCTTATTTGATATGGCACTCTCAGGGATTACATGGATGCTGTTTTGAGCACCTATGGCACTGTCAGGGATTACATGGATGCTGTTTTGAGCACCTCCCACCTGACACCACCAGTGGAGAGGGCCCCGGAGGCAGTTTCACATGTGCATGTTTCTGGAAGGGCCTGTAAGGGCAGCCTTTCAAAAAAGAAGATTGTGGATGCCTTGGGGTCATTGGTGGGCCCCTGTTCGTTCAATGTATAAGCGAGCATGGTTCCGGCTTGGGCGCAGTTTGCGTTGCAGATCGTTGCAGCTGCAAAATTCTGCAAGTTCTGCTTGTGCAAATGAGCAGTTAATTGATTCAGCTGGCTCTGCAGTCTTTCTATGTTTTGAGCTACCCTTGGGGTTAGATCACTTGACTCCGCTTAACCCAAAGCCCCATTGTAGACGGTGTCTGCATGCATGCTTTGGTTTGTTGAGCAGCCCAAGTCTGACCATTCTTCTTCAACCCAGGCCCCGCTTCAGGCCCAAGAAAGCCACAGAATACTGCATATAATCTCAGCTGCATCTCTGTAAACTTTCTATCCTGGCGTACAACCTGCAGCATTTCTTTGATGTGAGCTTCTTTTTCTGTAAGCTCATGCATGTTTGGCTGAGTAGTGTCTTCTACCAGTAATATCATGGAAGGTGATCTAGTGACGGATCATGATGCCACAGCTGAGGAACGGTTGAAGAGTCGGGACATAAATCATAGCACGCAAGGTGTACGTACGAACAGAATAGAGCGCAACCAGAAGCGGAACACGTTTCACCAAGGACCCAAGGAGCAGATTTCCGTTGCAGGGGTCCGTTCTCACTGAATGATGACTTCTAATTAGGTCTTCCGAGGAGCGAGAAAATGGCAGCAACATTGAACAAGCACAGCCAACGCCACAAAGCAAGCCAGATACTTCACAACACGCAGCCACGCATTGCATTCTACATGTGCAAGTGTGTAGTGTGTGGCCAAGAAATCACGCAAATAATTATGGATCACCACACTCTGATAGGGCCAATCCTCAATGCTTAGTTGAGCTAATGCAGTAAGGCACTAATGCCATGTTGGTTGCATAATGAAGTCGTCTTGTGAGCATGTGTGATGGAGAAGTCGTGGTAAGATTTTTTGGAAGGACGGAGGCTGTGGCAGCAGTTGCTGATGGGTCTGCAGTGCAGTGTGGTTAAGGGATTAGGGTTAGGGATTAGGGTCTAGGAGGGTCCAGGGTTTAGCGATTAGGGTTTAGGGTATAGGGATAGGGTTTAGGATGTTGGGATCAGGGTTCTGCTAGCTGTATCACGAGCCCCTCCTCTCACGCAGACTTTCGAAGGCCTCACTGCCTGCCTTGCAATAAGGAAGTTGTCCTTAGAAGTCTCAACAAATGTCATGTTAGACGTTTGGGTTGTGAGCCCAACACCCAGACCCTACCGAAAAAAAATAATAGACAATGATTGTCAACCTATGCTCGAACTTGACACTCAGACTCAGGTTGGGCGGTCTGGGCTTCTGCATCTATACTGCATACACGAAGGGGGACATCAAGCGTCCGGCCCCAAGAGAACGCTGTAGCAGAAAGACGGCAGAAGTTTTTAAGCATTGAGAGGTCCCAGTGCAACTTGAACTTCACTACTAGGCGAAGCTGCCAGGAGGAGATGTCAACTGATTTCTGGAAGCATGGCTGAGGACTGCTAGGACACCCCGATCCCCAATGCTCTCAAAGCTTGAAGATTATTGGTTTGGGCTTCAATGGTTGGAGACCTACAAAACAAGCCTAAACCGTATCTCAAGTCCGGGGGATCAGGGTGAAGGGAACAAACTTCGGGTACCAACGATGAATCCGAAACACCTACATCCTAAAGCCTAGTCCTTAAAAGCTAGCATTCGGGCAGCCGACCAAAGAGGCCTGGAGTCGCTCCCCGACTACCAGGGAACTCAATGCGTTGGGTGCGCTGCCTGGTCTCAGGGTTTGCCGTTTATGGGGTTGGGTTTCGGGTTTAGGGTCTAAGGTTTACAGTTTAGGGTTTGGAGTCTATGGGATGTAGGGTTTAGGGCTAAGGATCTAAGGTTGCGAGTTTGGGGTTTGGAGTCTAGGCTTTGGGATTTAGGTTCAGGTGTTCTGGGTTTTGGGCTTCTTCATGCATCTTTACGGACAGGTCCGAGGCATCCACTTGAGAACAGACTATCGCACAGTAATCTGCGCTCGGCGTGCCTGTCTGTGGGCTCGCCTGTCAGTTTGCAAGATCTCGTGAGGGGACCGGTGTGGAATTAGGGTTAGGCCTTGGGGCCGAGTTTTCCAGGATCAGGGTTGGGGTTTGGGCTTTAGAGCTCGTGGCTTTGAATTGTAGGGTTTCTTGTGCTTCTTTATGTCCAAGGTTAGGGTTGATATGGGTGCCCATGCTTTGAGCGTCTATGGCCTTTGGAAAGTAGGGATCAGCCGTCAAGTTTTAGGGAGCAACATGTAGTTTGGAGCAACGATGTTTCTGTCAGTGCCAGTCCTTACAGGTGTGGATTTGCGTGTGTTTGTTGCGTCTGGGTCTGGGTTATCCAGATTAAGTGAAACCCTTCCAGTTCGGGGTTGTGGATAAACCTTTCTTGCTTCGATTAGTAGACGGGCTCTTGCCAATGACCTTTCTTGTGGAAACGTCAATCTACATGCGGTGTGGCTTTGTCACCCCGCACAAGCGCGCAAGAGCGCGTGAAAGCTCATCCGAGCCAATAAGGCAATAGAGCATCTTCGAAAATTCCAGCCCTAGATCCATCCCACGCCTGTTCTGAAGTTCCGAGGAATTTTGAGGCCCTACAACACCATGAACAACTACGCACACCTGCAACCGCTTCAAACCCTGAGCCTTTGCTGAAGCCGTCAGGAAGTACATCTTCTTCCCACAGGATGAGGGAGGCTTGAACCTGCAGCGGCAGGTTTGCACGGACCTCAGGGAGGGGTTGGAGAATCATGGTCCCTCTCTGGGGGTGTCCCTGAAAGAAGGATCAGAGTATTTGGCATCAATCTTGGGGCCCCTACTTTACGGAAAGCCCCATTAAATGGGCTGTAGTATTCACGTAGGAACGAGGGGTTTACGTAGGATTTCTTTTGCATCTCATGTCTTGGGGTATGGAGTACAGGCCTCAAGGATTTTTAGATCTCACAGGCTTTGGGACGTAGAAGTTGTGGGGTATGCAAGGTGAGGGTGTTTTAGGATGGTTTAGGACTTCCTTAAACCCTAACTAAGCCCTAAACCCTAAACCCAAACTAACCCTTGATCGGCTCGGAGTCCAGGAGATTTGAATCTGGGATTGCAAGTTTCTCAGGGTCCCGAAGACATCCAAAACAGGATTTGCTCAAACATCCCACGAGCATTATGAGTTATTAAGGACTGGCAAGCATTGTTTCTTAGATCCGAAGCTCCAGTTTTGTGGTTCGGAATTGGAGGCTGCCGCAGGAGACTCCATCTTCAGGAAAATAGCCTCCGGTAGTTCATGTCATGAGGATCTAGCCATCTACCAAAAGAACACCCTCACCTGAGCTAACCTTGAACCCCCCAAATGTCCAAGCAAAGACTACATGCCCTTTCATCCCTAAGCGTAAACCGTCCTAAGCCCTTCCAGAGGCACCGCCATCCTAAACTCTTTCAGGAGCAATCCCCAACCCCCTAAAGGGGGTTATATAGGGGTACATAGGGATACATAGCGATATATGGGAACAGGTAGGGGCATATTGGGGTAGATGTAAGCAACCCTAAGCAATAAAACCTAAACCCTAAACCCTAAGATGTGGAGACACGCCTAGGTGTCGATGCCTGTCCCACGGCTGCTGGCCAAGTCGTCACCACGATCCTGAAGCCCGAAAACGCACCCGAAGCTCGTCTGCAGCACCGGGAGGCTTTGAAAAACATGTCCGTATTTGGGGCCCAGAATAAGGATTGTAATATTTAAGGTTCATATTGGGGCTCCCAATTTAGGAAAGCTACCTTCTGTGGAGATTTCCAAGAATGGCAGTGCACCAGATATACCTCCAACCCTACGTTCCTTATTCTAGGAACCCCACGACGCCACTTTTGATTCATAGAAATCCCCATATAATCCGTAAGATAGACCCCACATCATTTCCAGAAATCCGTAGGGTCCCCAAGCATGCCATCTACAGTGGCATAATGGAGAATCATAGGAGTCGTGGACTAGTATATCCCTTAATAGGTCTCCCCAAAACCTTTTATGTTCCCCTATAGTTCCCCGCCAACCTAAATTTCGTCCGTAGCTCATATGGAGAGTGAATGGACACTACCAAGCAGGGTTTATAAGTCGGGGTTTAGGGGGAATATGGCCGTAAACCCTAAACCCTAGTGTGATCTGTTTCCAAAACCCTCACTCAAGGGCCATGATCTAGTGGTTCGGGTTTAGGGCTTTGGGTTTAGGGTGTGCAGGGTTGAGGGTGTAGGATTTAGCGGTTCTGTCTTGCAGGGATTTTTCAGGGCATTGAACCCCAGACCTCCTTTGCCCCATCATGCCGCCTCTCTTTGAACCTTTCATGCTGTGGTCATAGACAAAGAGGTGAGAGGGTCCAAAAAATAGGGGTTCCCCAAAATTTGGGGTACCGTTTTGGGCGGCCCCAATCATAAGGATGTATTGGAAGATATATTGCTGTCCCCCATTTTGGGAAACTCCCACATCAAGACTCAGATGAGACTTGAACCTCTCCGGATGCTGTATCCCCGTAGATACCTGACACGCCCAAATACCCCCGAACAGATCGGATCCCTTCTAACTGAGACTCTAACCCTACATGAGCCATTGTCTAAACTCCTAGTATCCCCCTTAATAACCTCTATAGTATTACCCTATATAATCCCCTCTATATCCCCCCTGTGAGGAGTTGACTATAGCTCACATGTTAGCCTGCTTAAAGCCCCTTTAAATGCCTGAAGCCCTGGCCCAGGGTCGGCTGCTTGTTGGCAGCTTGCTCGAAGCCACGGGCTTGGATGAGGCCTAGTGGCGTAGGGTTTTAGGGTTTTGGGGTTTTAGGGATTTAGGGTTTAGGGTTTTAGGGTGTAGGGTTCCAGGGTTTAGGGTTTTAGGATGTAGGGTGTAGGATGTATGCTTAGGGTTTAGGATCTAGGGTTCAGGTTTTTGGGTCTAGGATTTCGGGTTCAGGGTTCCTAGGAATTAAAGTATCATAGGGTCCTAATTCGTAATTAATAGGAAGATCTTAACTTCATGCTTCTCGGAATGTCTACCCTCCTAGGGACCCCTGTCCTTACTCCCTGAAGCCAGCCGAACAATTTTACAAGCGTGCTCTGTTAATGAAAAGTTGGTCGGTCGAGGCGATGGCCTTGGCAGACATTCCCATGATACACATCTATGTGAGCTATAGTCTAAACTCCTTAAAGAGTAGTATAGGGGTTATGAAGGAATAGTAGGAGCTTAGACCATAGCTCATATAGGGTTTAGGTTTCTATGTCATGTCATGCTTAGAAAAGACCCTAAGCCCTGAAAGGTTGAGTGTCTCTGCACAGTCTGTGCTGGTCTCTTATCCGGGCAGCCTTGGCTTGGGGCCTTAACCCTACTGCTAGGCTCTTACACCCCTAAACCCTAAACCCCAAGGCCTGAGGACTTTGCAGCCCCAAGCCCTACATCTCAGGATGCTGAAGGCCCCCGCCCTAAACCCTGAACCCTGAAAAATTCCATTCGGTTTATTTGGAGGGTTCCCAAGATTAGGGGTACTTTTTTGGGGGTCCCTATAGTAAGGATCATAATATTTTGGGGCTTATATTGGGGCCAAATACGGAGATTATGTACGGATTCCTGGGTCCCGTTTAGGGAATATATAAGGATTCATATAGCTATTCCCTATACAATTTAGTAGTTTCCATCTTCTTTTCCATTATCCCAATATAGCCCCAATGTAAACCCCATATAGCCCCAATATAGCCTTGACTCTCCAATCACAGGGCGCCGCGGGTGTGGCAGAGACTGACAGCCTCCTCTTCGGGGCAGACGTTCCGCAGCCCGCCGCCACGCAGGCTGGGTAGGATTTAGGGTTTAGGGTTTTGGGCTTTCCTTGGGTATGGGTTTCTGGATTTAGTGCTAGGCATGGAGAAGCCCATGTTATAAACAAGTAAGTTTCCGTAATTAGCCTTTTTTACTGCTGCATGCATTATTCCTGTTTCGTACTCTACCTAAGTGGCTTTAGCGTATAGTGGTTTAGGGTTTTATGGTTCGAGGTGCCGGACAGCTTAGGTGAACCAACGCAGGATGATGGGGAGACTTGTAGGGCTTACACTCTACAGTAACCCAGACCCCTGATTAGTAAACCCCCTTCCCCTTAATAGGGATTATAATAGGGATGTTAATATTAAAGCCCTTCAAAGGACCGGGGTTTATTGATCAGGGGTCTACAGCAGTATCAAAAAAACCCTCCACACAGGTAGTTATCAGGTCGGTACCCTAAAAGGAGGCCCAAAGACTTTTTTTTGGCTCATTCACCCTTGTGCAAACCTTATATGAGGATTACAAGGGAGCACCCACCTGGTAACTACCGCCTACCGGTGTCCTTGATTGTATGGTGGCCCAGATAAATCCTAAACTCTAAACCCCTAAACCCTAAACCTGAAACCCCTAAACCACTAAACCCTAAACTCTAAACCTTAACTGCAAGTGGCTGAGCCTTTCGGTCTGCTTAGCTCGCGAATGTCAGGGACGTACCGCTGGGTTTAAAGATCTCAGGAACACTGGGGGATTTTTTTGGTTCTATTGGCCCTAAGCCTTAAACCCCAAACAATGACCAACAAAGCGCAGAAATGCAGAAATGGTTGAAATTTTCAAAGTCCAGTTCCTTTGTATCAAGCCTCCCACCCAACCCCCAACTTTCTGGGTGCCCTAACAACAAAAGCACCCCTGATTTTGTGGAGTGTGAGCGACCCTTCCTGCGACATGTAGTAAGGCCTAGATCCAGCACCCTGAGCCCTAAGTATTGATTTGGGGTTTAGGGTTCGCAGCCGGATTGTTCGATGATTTTTGGCTGTAGGCTGCCACGCCCACAGCAGGGAGCACGGCGTCCCTTGAGGCATTGTTGAGGTTTTGGGTGTAGGCTTTAGGGCCTGGCAAGTTGAGGGTTTAGGGTTTGGGGTGTGGGTTTGGGGTTTAGGATTTAGGGTTTTGGGATTTGGGGTTTCGGGTTAGGGGCTTAGCGTGTAGGGTCAAGGGTTTGGGGTTTCTTCAAAGCGTTGTGATCCCTTTACCCTCAATTCTAAAGACCCAAGACTGTAAACCCAATCATGCCTGAGGCCGCGCCCTCAACCCTAAACTATCTCAACCCAAGACCCCATGCCTAGAAGAACCCCACCCTGAAAATCTGCGGCCTTTGCCCTCACACACCATGTATGCACCCCAAATTTTGTAATTCTTCGGAAGCATGGAGTTCAAAATTGGTGCAGCGCTCCTGCGTCAACAGTATGGGACCAATACCTAATGGTCGCGAGTCTTGGTCGAAGTCAGACTCTCCGCAATTAATGTTGACCTAGCAATCAAGAATTCCACCCAAAACGAAGCGTAGGTATGTTATTCGATGGAGGGGTGCGGCTACAACAATGAACCAGGCGGTTGGGGGTAATCTTAAGTAGTATAGGTAGGAGGCCAAGCCCACCTCAGAATCGGGATGTTTTGGGGGAGGGAGTGTTCTTATTGCCAAGCACTTCTTGTTGCCGATAGACCTGGTTTTTCAGGTTTTGTGGCTTCAAACTTGTTTGGCAACAGTTGTAGTATTCCGAATTCTTTTTGGCAAGGCGAAAATCTTTTTACTCCATATCCCGAATCTAATCGTGCTGTGCTTATCACCGTGGAAGGAAAACAAATTCGGATTCTGAATCCTAAAGCGCTAGACTCTGAACCAAAAATGACGCGGTTGAAGATGGGGTTTCTACATCATGTGAAGAGCTGCTTTAATGAGAGAATGAGACCCTCCAACATGGTAGCAGGAATCCTCTGCATAACAAGTCCGTAACTTCTTTGGGTTCAGCTTTCAAAATACCGCAATCTAACGTGTGTAGGCTCCAAGTCTCCTCAGTATCTTCAGACTTGTCGATTTTTTGGGGGGGCTTTGTCAGTTAGTTTTGGACAGGTCTAGAATAAACCGAGACTCAACTGCATTCCACAGAAATTCGGACATTTTAGACGTCCTCTCATAGCATTTTTTCAGGTGTACAACTCTGTCAAATCCCTAAACCCTAAACCCTAAAGTTTTTTGTGGGCGCCTGAAAGATGGCTCGGGGGCTTCGGATTGTGGCGAGAGGAACTAGAACCCGACAGCTAGCATGGCTGATTTCCAGGGCCACAAATGAGCCATAGTCTAAACTCCTTGAAGGCGGTTATATAGGGGGATCATATAGGGGAGGATGATAGGGATTATTCAGGGAGATACTAGGAATTTAGACTGTAGCTCAAATCAAGACGAGGGTAGGTCAAGCGCACGTACTTCCGTCTTTACACAACGTAATTCACGTCAAGGCTGCTAGACCTAAATAATACATACTCATGTTAAACTGGTTTGATTCTACCATAGCGGTAGCAGAGCACGTCGCCAGACGCTATTCTAAATATATGGACGTCTTAAACCCTCAATTTATTCGGGCCGTCTTGCATCACGTATCCTGAGCCCCGACTATGTCCAAACAGGACGCCCGCATCACCCTCAAGCTAAACGATCCTCTTGGCCCTCACCCTTAAGGTTCAGAGGTTTAGGGTTAAGGTCTAAAAGTTGTGTAGTTATGTGGGACCCTCGATCAAGGTGTACTAGTGCTGCACTTAGAATAGTACGGGACTGTCGCAGGGTGGGGGCGGGATGGACCTTTGGCGGTTGTTCAAAGGCACTCTGCTGTTACTGTCAAGATCCACGCCTGTTTTCCTTAGGCTTCGATCATCTCATGCAAGCATTTGGAAGATCCATCACATCTTCCCGCAACAATCAACATGATTTCAAGGACCCAGACACTGAGCTTCAATAAATTCCTGAGCCCCACACCCTAGATAGAGACGCTAAGCTTTAAAATGAAAGCCAGGGGCTGTTGAGGAACTTAAAGTGAATTACCTTTCTACGGAAACCACGTCGTTTACTGTATATCCAGATTGTGGTAAAGGAATTTTGACTCCCGAACAGCAAGTCAGCATATCTGCACCCCTAAGCCCTAAACCCTAAACCAAGGAACTGAATACAAGCAACCGTATTGGGTATATATAGCAAATAATAGAGCTTCCCCAATATAGTAACAAAAACTCATTTCCAAAACAGCAACCCGGGAATTCTGCAGCTGTACCCTAAACCCGAAATAGTAGTTTCCAATTTCTTTTCCGTTATCCCAATACAACTCTAAACCCTAAATCCCAACCCTGAACCCTTAACCCTTAACCCAACATTACCCCAATTGCAGCTGAGGTTCCTCGCTGAAGCAACCGCGCCAAACCCGGCCGCCGTGCTGCAAGAGGCTACCACGACGATGCCACCTGCAGCAGTCGTGGGCTCAACCAACCTCAAGCCATAATTGCTTATATAGGGATTTATAGGGTTGTACAGGGTTATATAGGGTTTAGGGTTCAGGGATTAGGGTTTAGGTCTTCCCAAAATTAGGGACAGGGATATTACTACCCCAATGATGGACATCAAATGGAAAAGAAAGGAAACTGGGATTGTACAGGAGTTCATAGGGATTTTGGTTTACTAAAATTAGGGCCGCTGTTGTTTGGGAGCCCCCTTTTTTTGGCACCCATGTATTGGGAAACTACCGAATGGCCAGCCAGGTTTGTGAGGGTTCCGGGTGGACCTTCAAGAGAGCCGGAGGCAGCCAGAAGGGGTTAGGGTTTAGGGGTTTAGGGTTGGGGTTTAGGGTTTAGGTTGCATCTGCGGGCGGGTATGGATCGTGGGTGCTGCAGCACACCGAAACAACGTTCAGACTGTTGTGCTCCCCTGAACACATGGAGTCCCATCAAGATGCTTGTGCGCGGACCGAAGTCCGCACAGGATCGTGGCCTAAACCCAAGACCCTAAATGGTGGTTTCCCTAAATAGGGGGACCCCCAAAATAGACCCCAACATACTCTAGTCCTTATTATGGGGACCTTCAAGATGGTACCCCTAATTCTGGGAAAAACCTTAAATCTTAACTTATACTTTTGGAACTCCAACTCGGAAGCTCTTGGGGACTTCTGAGCCTTAGCAGACCCTCAAACTGTAAAACGTAAGGGTACTTGGACATATTTTTTCAAACCTCTCGCTAAGAAACATAAACCCTAAACCCTAAACCCTAAACCCCACTTAGCTGGGGCTCCAAGGTCTTGATAGAAAAGGAACAGCTCCAAGAGAAAGACACATCATCCTAGGGTTGATACGAAAGCTCTTGCAAGACTGTAAGTACCTTATGCCTGAGTGTGGGGTTTAGGAGTTTAGGGTTTAGGGGTTTAGGGTTTAGGGTTTAGGGGTTTAAGGGTTTAGGGGTTTAGGGGTTTAGGGTTTAGGGGTTTAAGGGTTGAGGGGTTAAGGGTTTAGGGGTTTCGGGTTTGGGGTTGAGGCTTGGGACCTATGGTGCTATAGTATACTGAGCCCTACATCCTTGCACCAGTCACTGTCAATGGTTCAGGGTTTAGGTCCAGAATACAAACCTAACCCTAAGGGTGCAAGTACTCAATGAGCAGGTACTTGGAATTACTTGGGATCTGGGCAAGAGTAGTCCCAGTACGGGTGCGGGTTCTGGGGGAGTATATGATAATTAGGTCCTTGGACCCCTAGGGAACCCCCGCAGGCTTGATTTGCAACATTGTATCAGCAGATAGGACTTCAGCATTTGCAATCCCCAGAATATGTTCGAACCATCCGGGGTCTACTTCCTTTAGAGAGGGCTAAAGCCCAACATTTACACCAATTTCTGAACCATCCGCCTTGAAATCTGCACCCTCTCAAAGACAAGGACAGCATACAGTGTTTCGAGTTATGTAAAGGGGGCCACTCGATTTCCGGCAATATCCCATGTTCTTAACCTGAAGCTTTGACCTGGATTGAGGTTACTGCACCACCAGCTCCTGTGGAAGGGCAGGTGGTGACAAGGGTCTAGAGGGATTGGGGTCGTAGGATTTAGGGATTGTAGCGTATAGGGTTCAGGAGTTTCGGGTTGGGATTGGGATACGTTACGTGAGTAGGGCTTTGGTTCCCGTGATGTAGGTTGTCGGAGCTCACTGTCTCGGATTTAGATTCGGTGGACGAGGGTGTAGATTTCAGGGAGTAGGGCTTAGGCATATGAGCTATAGTCTAGACTCCTTTAAGGGGGATTTTATAGGGGATTGTAATGGTGACTACCATAAGGGGTTTAAAGGGGGATACTAGGAGTTTAGACTATGACTCATGTAGGATCTAGGTTTAGAATTTAGGCCCTCAATCCTAAACTCTAAACCCTAGGCTGTATTTTGGCAGCAAAAATGTAAGGGACCATGCAGGAGGGGGTTGTGCCTCTAGAGGAGGGGGTTTGAGAGCTCAGGGTCAATACAATTTAGGGTTTAGAGCCTTGGGTTTCGGGTTTAAGGTTTAGGGTCAGGGTTGAGATTCACGAAGGATGCAAAACGCGGTGAATCATCATCTCAGCCAGAATAGTAGCTTGCACCGAGGCGACCGAGAGCATTTTGCCATCATCACTATCATCATCATCATCATCATCAAATATTGCCACCTTGAAAAGTTTGTCAACGCTGGTTCAAGCTCGCTGAAGCCCTGCACCCTGAATCCTGAATTTTTGGACATGGGAGGCCTTCTAATCCCAATCGGTTCCCGCGGTCCCTAAGAGCTGTCCTTTGTCTTGAGACACTTTCAAATGGGTGGTTGTCAAAATTATGGTCCCTTTTTGGATCCCTATTATAATACGGCACCTAATATTTAGGGTACCCCAAAAAGGGACCATAATTTTGACATCCCCCTAAATGAAATTGCAACAGTCGGTGCAGGTCGAACTCCCAGGCTATGCCAGCATTCCGGTCGCCGGTGTCATGTGCTTTCCGGAGGTCGGTCGGGGCCTCACAGCTGCTGCTGGTTTTTAGGAAAAGGGCGCATGGGGCCCGGTGGAATCTGTCCTTGGGGACCCTGCGCCGTTTTCGGCGCATTTTTCTATAGACAATCATCATCCGATTTTCTTGGTCCAAGGTGCCCAGATGGGAGAGGGTTCAGGCAATGTCTGTGATCCCTTCATAGCTGCACAATATGTCCTCGGAATGCCCTCCTGGGCGCTTCAGAGGTGGTGGTCAAATCTCCCGAAGCAAAGTTTGACTGAGTCGTTATGATGGTAGTTATCCTAGTCTCTCTTTTTTTAAGTACCCATGAACCTCGAAGCTAGGTGCGCTCTTTTTGAACTGTTTCCTTTTGAAATACCAGGACTACTGGTACAATTCCACGCACCTGTATTCCTGTATCGCTGTCTGATTATTTTTCCATCATTTCCATCACTACTTTTACCACACTATTGCCGGTACTGTTATGGAAGTCTCTGGGTAGTTTTATCAGCTATACCCTACTAGTAACTGCACGTCCCATCCAGTTATAGTCCCGAAAAGTCCCCTGCCAAGTTCATTTTTGGGGTTTAAGTACAAGTACAAGTAGGTTACAGGGACCCATGGACCTCCAAGTGGGTCGCAGTTTCGGGTTAATTCTTTGCCGGACCTCTTCGTTGAGCCCCGACCCCCAGTCGGACGGCGACAAGGCAAAAAAGCGCTCCAGCAAACTCCAATACTAAAAGGGGTTTAGGGTTTAGGTGTAGGGGTTTAGGGTAGAAAGGTGGGTTGCTGTGAAGACCACAATTACGTTGCCCTTGTACGGATACGGTAAATAGTTTGATTGATAACAGCAACTAAGTTTAAGGTCTTGAACCCTAAGCCCCAAACCCGCAAGATGCCAAGCTTTTGACAAGGAAGGTAGGTGTCATTTCTCAAGGTTTTTCATAATGTGAGCTATGGTCTAAACTCCTAAACGAGGGTTATATAGGGCCTGAAAGAGGGTTATATAGGGTGTTATGTAGTGGAGTATCATAGAGGTAATTAAGAGGGATACTAGGAGTCTAGACTATAGTTCATATTGCCACGCAGACTTTCATCTTCTGTGGACTACCCAGGCCGAGGAGTATAGGCTCCCAGAGATAAACACCAATCACACTAAACCCTCAAACACAACCCCTCAAAACCCTTGAACAAAAATCCCAACCCTCAAGCCTACGATCCCACAAATGCACACCTCAACAGTCCTCATATTCAACTCCCCAAGCCCTGAAGACCTCAAGCCCCGGGGCCCAACACATACTTACTGGAAAATCAGACGAGAATAAGGGAATATTAAATAGGGATTGTATAGGCATTACATTCCCTTAGTCCCTTCTAGCCATCAGCAAGCACAGGGGCTAGAACGGTCAGAGCTTTCTTTGAGATATGCTTGAGGCATTGTAGAAGAATAGTCCGTGCTGCCTCAGCTCTTTCTTACCTTTAAAGCCTCTAAAGCAACACACCAAAGGTACTGAGCCGCCCTGAACCCCAAACCCGGCCAAGATGTGAACCCTAAACCCTAAACCCTAGACCCTAAACCCTAGGACCCTAAACTAATCTTCGTTGGTGGCCACAACCATACACCATCGGCCCTCAAGCTTCAACCCTAAAACCACAAACCCCAGTTTGAGTAGGGTTTTTATTGGAGGGTAGTATGGTACCCAATATAGATTAAGATTATATCCTCCTTTTGGGCAGTATTCTAGATAAAAATATATAGGTAGAGAAAAAAAGCTTATTTGGTTCAACAACCAAGGCAAGCCTTACCAAATATGAGTAGTGTTTCATTTAGGGATACTTCAGCCACCGATAAGATTCAGATAATTTCCTGCGGTTAATCACGGTGATCTACAAGAAAACATGACTTGACTTGGTTCAACCACCAAACAAGCATTACTCACACAATCTCTACGGCTCCCATAGAACCCCAGTTTCCATTTCACTTTCCAGTTGCTTCTCCATTATTGTTGTACACTAAACTCGAAACTCTTAAGCCCTGACAAGCTCAGGCAAGTATCAGGGACAAGTTATGGGCATCGTAGGCCAGCTGCGCCAGATTGTGAATGGTGGAAGTCTGGGTCCCGATTCCGGTCATACAGGGATTATATGTTATAGGGTAAAAAGGATTATATGAGGGCTGTGAAAGGATTTTATTCGAATATTGGACTTCAATTGGAAAAGCACATGGAAACCAACGTGGAAACTGGATTGTGTAGGGATGTCTATATCTAGCGTTTAGAGTCATTCAGGAGATACTTTCAGAAACATATAAGTGTGAGAAGTAGATGAAGTAGTATTAAGGATTCCCCTTTCCAGAGTAAGGGGACGGGTAATGGTGGTAAGAGTAGTGCAAGTCGCCTGGCCAACGAGGGATGAGCAGCGCCAGAAAACGATCGATAATTCTCGATAATGCGATTGATGACACAGATGTCCTTGCCAGTCCAATGCCTCACTGTATTATACTAAGCTCATATGCCAGTGTCAGATAGCTTCCTAAAAAACATGCTGCGATAAGTATTGTTGATACCCAAAACCCTTCATGACCTTAACATACTATAGTTCCACCATTCCCAAGGTATATGCTACTCAGGGTCATGCAGGATGTTTAGGTTCCGCTGAAAGACCTAATTGTGGAGGATGCACCTTCCCGCAGTAAGGCAACAAAACCTGCAACCTGCAAATATAGGGGCTTCATGAAGGTCCTACGGGGTAAGGTTTAGGGCTTAAGGTTTAGGATAATATAGGGATCACACAGGGTTATGGAAGGGGCTCTATTTCCGTCATATTGGGGTTATGCCTCACTGCCCAAGGTTCCTTACAGAGAGCCAACAGGATATCAAAAGTACCTGAGCACTGCTTGGAGTGGGCTTTCGTGAGATTGTGGGTCAGGGTTTAGGGTTTACGGTTAACCTTAAATCCCTAAACCCTAAATCCTAAACCCCTGCAATCCTAAACCCCTAAACCCCTAAACCCTAAACCCCTAAACCCTAAACCCCTAAACCCTAAACCCTAGATCCTTAAGACAGGAAGCAATGAGTTCTTCGACATGGCTCTAGAGCTCAACAATCTCTCAGGGTCAGAGCCTTAGTCTTGCTGGGTTGGTAGAGAATGAAGGGTTTAGGGTTTAGGGTTTAGGGTTTAGGGTTTAGGTTTTAGGGTTTAGGGTTTAGGGTTCAGGGTTTTGGGTGGTAGACAATGAAGGACTTGGGCCGAAAATGGAACATGCCAGGAAATTGGGGTCGAAATGAGGGTTGCTATACCCCCAACCCTAAGCCATAAGCCAGGCCACTATCGGCATTCAATGCCTTTGGTCAGAGACCGTCTCTGCCATTGGTGTGCTACAGGATTTCAGTAACTGTGTGATGGCAAGCGTTTAGGGTTTATGGGTTAATGACTCCATATCCCAATAATAGTTGCAGTTATAACCCAGTTATAACTATATCAGGGGGGATATATGGGGGTTATCAGGGGCATATATCGGGGTCAGAAGTACAGGTGTAAGCAGCGCATAGGCACCCTGGGACCCCCAAGCACCGCAAGTTTCCCAAACTTTGGCGGGTTGCTCTCGTAACGCTAGTGCTCGGCGAAGATATGGTAGTTTCCCAGCACACGGGGACCCCCCATATCCACTCCTAGATATTGCAATCCTTGCTCTTGGGACCCCCAACAAGGTATTACCAATTTTGGGCAACCCCCACATGAGGTGGAAGGAGCAAGTCTCAGGGTGTGGGGTTTAGGGTTCAGGGCGCTGAACCGTGAAGGATAGGTAATATTGACACCTGATAACCTTCACATACTGTATACTTGCAGCATAATATACCTCCACACAAGGATTGGTTTCTTTTCCTCGCACAAGCCCTGAAGAATTATAGCCAATAGACCCCAAGCCAAAGCCTTATACCATTCGTTTAGGCCCCTCGGTTAGCTTGAAGTTGGTTGTCGTTACCAGACACGCAGTCTAGGGTTTAGGGTTAATGTCCTTGTCAAGCAGGGGGCATTGGCAATAAACTTCCTTGAAGGGGGGATCCTAATTAAAAAGGAATCTACACTCTGGCCATTACCGGGGCAGGAATGTTGAACAGCAACCACATGTATTTCCAGCAAAAAGGGTTCCCGCTGATATACAGTGACAATTATTATCATACCCTGACCCCAAAACCCAAAACCCTGTGCGACCACGACTGGCAAGCTGTGCCAACGTAATGTAGCAGCCTTGTGAATTGCCAAGATTAGCCCGCATGGTTTTAGGGTTTACAGATTAGGGTTTAGGGCTATAGTTTTTGAATGGCTACGGCAGAATATCCGTTGAAACGTCTATCCCAATTAGATGGCCCGTTATGTTGCATGCAGCATCTTATGACGACCGTGGCTTCACAAGTATAAGGCACCCAATTAGCAAGCTAGTCTTTGTGGTGAAAAAGTCAAACGGTGTTATGACGTGCCTACTGCTTAGGGGATTTGGGCTCAAGTGCCTGACGGTGTAGCCTTTTGGCCTTCAGGCATGTCGGTCCAGCTTGAGATTTCGCTGCTGAGCGGCAGGTCCGTCTCCATTGAGGTTGATCCCAAGTCATCCGTTTGTGCACTCCGGCGCCAAGCGCAAAAAGCGCTGGGTGTGGGACGCAGCAGGCTGCTCACCAAGACTGGTGAAGAGCTCGAGGGTGCATCTGTGGAAGCTGCAGGCCTTCATTCTGGAGATGTCCTGTCTCTTAGCAGTAGACCAATGGATATCTGTGATTGTATCCGCAACTACGCCTCGTTTGCAGCCATTCTGCCTGATGGATCTGCTCTAAGCTGGGGCCATTCTGCGACTGGCGGAGACAGCAGCGCAGTCCAAAAGCATCTGCAGAATGTCCAGGAGATTGCATCGTCTTTCGGAGCATTTGCTGCAGTTCTGGACGATGGATCCGTGGTAACTTGGGGAGACCCTCATTCTGGGGCTGATTCAAGTGCTGTTCAAGATCAACTGAGGAATGTACGAGCCATTCAAGCTACAATGCACGCCTTCGCTGCCATCTTGGATGACGGCTCGGTTGTGACTTGGGGGGAAAAAAGCGCAGCGGATAGCAGCTCGGTCCAGAGTCAGCTTGTCAATGTGCAGCAGATTGTGGCTTCCAACGGTGCTTTCGCTGCGCTTCTGCAAGATGGATCGGTGGTAAGCTGGGGCGCTCCCAAATGTGGCGCTGACAGCAGCACCGTGCAGGGACAGCTGAAGAACGTCAAGCTGATCTGTGCTAATAACTTTGCATTTGCCGCAGTGGTCGGCGACGGGTCTGTTGTGACCTGGGGCTCCCCCATCCGTGGCGGAGACAGCAGCGATGTGCAGACACAGCTGCGCGGGGTTCAGCAGATCCGTGGCAGTGATTGTGCCTTCGCTGCTCTCCTGACAGATGGTTCTGTGGTCACCTGGGGCGTGTCTGAGAGTGGTGGGGACAGCAGCGCCGTCCAATCGCAGCTGCAGGAGGTGAAGCAGATCTTCTCTGTCTTAGAAGGTCGGAGTTTCTCAACACATTCCCGCGTAATGTTCACCTCATACCCTTGTATTTTCCGGAGGCAAGAATATGAGGAAACATGGATGAACAGCAGGGGAAACCTTGGAAAATCAAGGGTTGTTGCAATTGGGAATATCTAGGGTCATGAGGAGTCTTAGGGTTATGAGGAGAAGAACCTGCCGTCTCCCCTTACTACCCTAGACCCTACATCCCTAAACCCTAAATTCTAAATCCCTAAACCTTAAATCCTAAACCCTACATCCCTAAACCTTAAATCCCAAACGCTAAACCCCTAAACCCTGAATCCTAAACCCTAAATCCCTTAACCCCCGTTTTTTTGAGGAACCCCCTCAGGCTTTGCTGCCATTCTCAGCAATGGTTCTGTTGTGACTTGGGGCCGACCCGGATCTGGAGGTGACAGCGGCTGCGTCCAGGAAACTGGATTTAGGGTTTAGGGTTTAGGGTTTAGGGTTTAGGGCTTAGGGTTCAGGGTTTAGGGTTTAGGGCAACCGGTTGAGGGTATGATGAATAAACCTTTTTGGGGTTATATAGGGGTTATATAGGGACAATGGAAAAGAACATGGAAAAGTACTATTTAGGGTTTAGGGACCCATGATTCATTAGAAAAACCACCTCCTTTTAAGGCCTTAACATAAGGATCCCTATTATACTCCCTATTGAAGGGAGTGGGTTTATAAATCAGGGGTCTGCATTATTGTTGATGAGCATTTTCCTGCTTATGCATGACCCTCCTATCTAGATCAAGAATGATCAGTTTGTATAGCACCTTAACAAAGGCTAAACCCAACAACTTAGATAAACGGTAAACCCCACATGAACCCTGAGGCCTAAACAAACCCTAAATCGTCAAGGAAGGGCTGAAGAACGTGCAAGAGATTGTGGGTAACAGTGTTGCTGTGGCCGCGCTGCTTGAGGATGGTTTCTCGACTGCCTTTTGAAGGGCTCATGGTCTTTACAGACTCTCGGGCTTCGATGTCAGTCTGCTGCCATGTAAGCTTTTAATTTTTCCGGCCTCCTAGATTTCTCATGACTGAGAGGCTAAAAGTGTAACGTTTGGGAAACGCTCCTACATTCTACAAAGAATGAGAGGGTTTGGGTAACCTCACCACCCAACAAAAGACAGCACCGTTTTGTTGTCATTTGTTGTCACCTGTGTGTCGTCGGGTCCTTATTATAAGCTTTGGGAGCTTTCTTAGTATACAACTACTACTCCCCATCAAGCCACTACACACTGTTTTATTCGGGTTACCAAAACCTTGAACCCTAAAGCCTGAACCCTCAACCCTGAATCCTAAAGCCTAAGCTCCAAATCCTCGAGGTTCCGTGGTCACCTGGGGACAGCCGGTCGGCGGAGGAGATAGCAGCGCTGTGCAGGCGCAACTGCAGAATGTTCAGCAGGCGGGAGGGTTTGAGGTTTAGGGTTCTGAGTTAAGGGTTTCGGGTTCAGGGTTAGGGGTTTCGGGTTCAGGGTTAGGGGTTTCGGGTTCAGGGTTTAGGGTACAGGGTTTAGGTAGAAGCCTGAAAGGGGCTGAGGGTTTATACAGATAATGTAAAGGGCTTAGGGTTGGGGTAAAGGCCTGACTTTTGGTCAATATGATTCTTTTATAGACCTTGTCCTTGCATGCCTTTAGTAAGCCTCCCCCCCCCTATGGGGAACTCCTACTCCTGTAGTTCTCCTAATCTGGGATGCTTTTTAGGAGCTTAAATCAACTCACCACACCAGGGATAGATGGTGTCCTGTCCCGTGTCCCCCGCCCCTGACCCCCAGCACAGGACTCTCAAAAGTGTGATCAGTCACAGGGATGGTCGGTGTCCAGGTCGCAATCCTCGTAATCTTCCTGGTGTTTTGAGGCCTCGGAGTCGCCATTCTCGTGACTGATGTCGCAGATCTCAAAATTGCCAACAGTCACAGGGATGGGAGGTGTTCTAATCATGGCCCGTGCGCTGTCATTGTTTTTTTTTGTGTTGCAGATGTCAAAAATGCCAACCGTCAAAAGGATGGTGCATGTCCTCACCCCCACAACGAGAGGAGAAAAAGATCCGAATGACTTCAGCAAAGAATGATGACAGCTATGGAAGGAAGAACCACCCGCACCACGAGGGGAGGGAGTAGGTCTGAATGCTTTCAGCATAAAGCAAGGCTAGCAGTCTTGGGAGCAAGCACGCCGCAGACCACAGGGGGGCAGGGGAAAGATCATAGGAGATAGGAGCAGGAAAGCCCGCCAAGCCGGGGAGGAGTAAGATATGACTGACCTCATCAAAATGCAGGCCTTGATGGTGGAAGGCGACAGTCACTTACCAGAACGCTGGCA
>CAJNIZ010044459.1:23118-40219 GCA_905231905.1 Symbiodinium pilosum
CCTAAAGCCTAAACCCTAAACTCCGAACCCAGTAATACAGCGTTCAGGTACGAGCTGCTCAAAATGGCTTTGCAGCCGCCTTGGGTGATGGATCCATTGCGACTGGGCTGGTCTTTCAGGGTTGAGGATTTATGATTTAAAGGGCTTTGGATCTAGGGTGGGCTTAGGATTAGGATTTAGGGTATAGGATGCAGGATTTAGGACTTACCTTTGAGGTTATGGTTTAGCAAGTAGAGTAGATCCCATGGGTTGTTGTTAAGGAACCTAGCTTGAGTCACCAGACTGCATCAAGTGGAAAAAAAATGGACACCAGGTGTATGCAGTGCATGGGTTGTACAAGTTATATACGGCAGTTTAGATGTGTAGTAAATACGTCAGTATGGTTTCCTCATCATTTAAGCAGCAGGCCTAAACCCTAAACCTTAAACCTTCCAAGAAACCTAGATTCCTTCGTAGAACTGCCTAAAAAGGAGTCCTTATTTGGGGTCTGTCTTACTGTCTAGTTGTTGCTGAAGCCTTAGGACTCCCTTTTCTAGCTCACTTTTATTTTCAAACGGGGAGAAACCAGGGTTTTGCAATTTTGGGGCACCTAACCTCAGCTGTCGTCTAAACTCGTTGAGGGGGGTTTTATAAGGGAGTATATAGGGGAGCAGTATACCAGTTATTAAGGGGGGAGGACTATGGCTCAGCTAAGGTCACCTGGGGCGGTCGTGAAGAGCCCGACAAGCCGTTGGAGCGAGTTCTGGCCGCGACGGCCGCGGCAGCGTGCGTAGAGCGCCTCATGACCCCTCGTAAGGCGCTTTCTGCATAAAAGGGGCCCTAGGGATCTGTAGAAATTACCAAGGCCCTATACTGGCTGCTGCTAACGAACTTAAGTAAGTTACCGTAATAAGGGCATAGAGTCAATAGCAGGGCTTCCTTACTATAGTGACTTCATTTACGTTCCTTGACAGCAACCCCCTATACCGAAGTCCAAGCCTCAAGTTCGAAGCGCATGGGCTGCAACAGGGAATCGAGTTTCACACCAGTTTCGCAAACGCAACTGTGACACAACAGATCGAGGCTGTGGGAATGCTACGTAGTTGTGTAACATTGATATATAAGGATATATAGAGTTTTGGGTTTAGGGTCCAAGTACCTAATAATTGCATCATGTCCGTGGAGTTCGATGGCGCCGTTCTTCCAATTGCCATTACCTCAGACCCGAAACCCTGAACCCCAACAGGCACCACCAGCCTCTTCTTGTCCATCCAAATTTGGGGAACTTCATTGTTTCACATGAGAACACCAGCCTTGATCAAGTCATTGGCAAAACCATCAGGGTGATATTAGGGTCATATAGGGGTAAATAGGGAAATGGACAAGCAAGTGGAAGCTACTTTTTGAGGGTTTAGGGTTTAAATCACTTACCCTAAACCCTGTACTTTCCAGTGACTTTCTATTGAAGGTCCTTGAGTAGAACTTTTATCCTTCCCCCAACATCAGTAGCCCTTGCTTCTTTGGACAGCTACACGGGCGGGGTTCTCAAGATGATCTATAAAAGCCCTCCATAGCTTGCACTAGACTCTCCATACAATGCCTATATATCTCTAGCGCAGCCTGTCGTTGGGAGAAGCTCCCGTAGATTGGCCTGCAGACATTCACCGCACTATAAGAAAGCTTGCCAGCACGGGTTTCCGTTTTATTTTTCATTTTCGTTTCCACTTAATTTTCCATCATTAGGGTGATATCCCTATTATAACCTTTTATGCCCTTTCAAAGAGACTAGAGTTTCTGTTTTGTCTGCCGTTTCATTCTTCATACTTGGGGTAATAGTGACTGTTGAGGGATTTTGTGGGTGTATCGCTAGAGGAGGGCTTTAGTTGAATAGTGGAGCTGGACATTTAGATGGAAACTGGGCTTATGTCAGCGGCCTGCAGGTTTTTTAGTGTAAGAGCCCTTTTCATCGGACGAGGGTTTTGGGGCATGTTCTATTACAGTTTTACATGAGGGTTCTAAGGAGGCAGTCTTGGTAATTCTTCAAGCCTCTAAAGTACTCTTGATTAAAGAATGTGCTTCGCTCCTATTGCAGAAGCCTGCTGATATTCCTTGCTGTCGCTGAAAAGCATTCTGCATGTTAGCTTGTACAAGATAGAGTAGCTTTGATGATTTGGAACTGAGGAGTCTTCGGCTGTCTAAGTACACCCCAAACCCCAAAACACCACACCCTAAACCCTAAACTCCAAACTCCAGACCCTGAGCTTTCAACCTTAAACCCCCAGCCCTTAACCCCAAACCCCAAACCCTAAACCCTAAACCCTAAACCGTAAGCTCCCTTACTGCAGAGTCCTGCTGAGGAATTGGGAAGTGCTGGTCATGGCAGGAGTGCTGTCTTGGCCTCACTCTGGTAAGCATGGGTGTTTAAGGTTTAGAGTTTGGAGTTTAGGGTTTAGGGTTGAGGGTTGATGGTTTAGGGTTCAGGGTTCAGGGTTTAGGGTTGAGGGTCTAGGGTTCAGGGTTGAGGCTGTTTAAAGGTTTAGGGTTGTGGCTGTTTAAGGTTTAGGTTTGAGGGTGTTTAAGGTTTAAGGTTAATGGTTGAGGGTTGAGGGTTTAGGCGGTTTAAAGATTTGGGGTTTAGGCTGTTTAAAGATGTAGCGTTTAGGCTGTTTGAGGTTTAAGGTTTAGGCTGTTTAAAGTTTAGGTCTTAGTGTGTTTAAGGTTTAGGGTTTAAGCTGTTCAGGTGCTCCTCTCTTGATTGGCCAGAGATTTGCTTGTGCAGTGGCATTGACGGGACTCTTTTAATCTTGCCATTGCAGTTTGTGGTTCCTTCCTGTAACACCCACCCAATTTCGCGTTTTCGTTTTTTATCGTCTCTTGTGTAGTCGGCAAAAGGGTGAACGCATCACACCTTTCCCGCAAACACGCGCATGGCTAAACTTAGGCTTTAGGGTTTAGGCCCTGGGTTCCAGATTGTGGGCTTAGGGTTTAGGCCCTACCCTAAGCTCTAACTGGGTTGCTGTTCCGGACCTTAAATTAATTTACTATAAGAAGGAAAGCCTTCTATTTACTATATACCCCTATTATGGTAAGCAACCCAGTAAACCTCTGAAGAGTGTTCTTCTAGCCCCTATTCTGCCACCATGAGGCTCTGAACTTGGAGCCATCCCCCTAAATACTAAACCTTACCTAGACCCCCTCAAGGATCCAAAGAATGGAACCCCTAATAATCCCCTAGTTTCTCCAACGTAGTACTGGGTTCATTTTGGGGAGGGGGGTCCATTTTTGGGATCCTTTAGGGGGTCTGGGTACGTATCATCCGTAAACCCCGAAGATCTAACGAACACCTCCCACTCCCACTCTCGCAGTTAGGGTGTGGGGTTTACGCCCCTCCCTTCCCCTTGTTCTAGCCTCTAAGCGCAGAACAAGGGCTTTGAGAATCCAGATGAGGCTGAGACTTAAAGACCCTTAACCTCAAATCCTCAGCTGAAGCCAGACTGCGAACTTCAAGCGCCAAATAGGTAAACCGAAGGTTTGTCTTCTTGTAGCGTTTAATTTTTTTGTTTCTTGCAGCCCCTAAAATAATAGTACTAATAGTAATACAAATAGTAATATTAATGATAGTAGTGATAGTATTGATAGTAATGATAGTAATGATAGTAATGATCGTAATGATAGTATATAGTAACAATAGTAAAGCCTAAAACTGTTCAAGGTCGCTAATCCTGGCCTTCGTCTTCCTCTGCTTGGCCACTTTGCTCGGATGTTGGTGTAGAGTTGAAGTTTAGGGTTTAGGATTTAGGGTCCTTAGGGGTTTAGGGCTTAGGGTCCTAGTATCCAAGGATGGGTGGGGACTTTGTTTCTAAACCCTAACCCTTAACCTTAAACCGGTGGCAGAGGGAATGTGTGTTCACAGACTCAAGTCCTCAAAGCTGAAACCCGGAACCCAGGATCCTAGAACCCTAAGCCTGAGGGTCTTAAGGCTTTAGGGTTCAGGGTTTTTAGGGTTTAGGGTTTAGGGTCATTTAGAGTTATTAGAAACCCAACAACCCCAAAATGTGACCTACTCTTACTGGTATTTGTAGCCCAAGTATAAGCCCCCGAAGTCCCCTCATGGTTATGTACAATTACGAGTAACTAAGTAGCTCATCCCACTAGACTCCCACACCCTAATCACAGGACACCTACGTCCATCCTATAACTTTAGGGTTTACGGTTTACCCCAATTTCGAGATTGCACGCTTGGAGGTCCATGGATATTGAAAACCTAGTACGAACTGCACTCATAATCAAGTCACACCCATATTCGAGATCTTGCTGGCCGCTGGGCTCATGATTGGGTGAAAAGGTGCCATCAACAGTCTGTTTTGAAGACCAGAACCCCCAAAGTAGTTTGCCAGGTGGAATACTTTGGGCTGTTTCTGGTGCGGATATGCGTGGCTGTGCTGTCTTGCGCTCGGCTTTTTCTGGACTTCTTTGTCGAAGAGAGGCGAGGGCTGTTTGAGGGATCTACGTTTTGGATTCTGAAGGCTTCCTGGCGAGAAAGTAAGCCCAGATCCCAAATCAAAATTTGCCTGGCTCCTTCAAACAGAAAAAGGCCTGAATAGGCAAATGGCAATTCCCACCAAACCTGTCATCTGAACCTCCAACTCCCCCAAACCATGTAGTAGTTTCCATTTTCTTTTCCATGATTTCCTGGATTCTTTGGGAGGCCTTGATACTCAGCTATGTAAACCCAGTTTCAACTTCATGTTCCATTTGATTCTCCTTTGTAGGGTAATATCCCTCGACCTTAAACCCCAGGCCCTAAATCCCAAACCCTAAACCCGGCGCCTGCACAGGGCGGGTGGCCTTAAATCTCGGCCCCACATTCGCAGCACTGGGTCTGTTTCGGCTGTCCTTTCCATTTAGGATTTAGGGTTAGGATTTTAGGGTTTAGGGCGTAGGGTTTAGAAATAGTGTAGGTCTGGGGACCCTCATTTTTTATGGCAATACACATTAAACATCATTGTTTTTTTAAAGCTACCCCTGCAAACGTAGTGACTCAAAAGACAGCATGACCATCCAACTCCAAACGCTAATGTAGAAGCCTCTCCAGTTTCTGAAAGGATTTCTCCCCTACGTGGGTATTTCCTCTCTTTAAACACAGTAGTAATATATTGGCCCCAACTGTGGGGCCCCATTGGGCTTAAAACGCTCAAACCCAAACCCTCTACTAAAAGTCCCTAGACGGATGAACCCTAGCCCCAGACCTTAACCTTACACCCTAAAACCTTAATACAACCCCTTAAACACTAGGACCGTAAGCCCTTGAACCCTGAAAACCTCAAACCACCACCGTCACCGCTGAGGGTTACGGGACCAGCAGCCTTTGGCCTCTATTGTCTTCAGTTGCTTCTGCCTTGGGAGACACATGCCTTTGGAGTTTAGGGTTAGGGTTTAGGGTTTAGAATCAGGGTCTAGTGTGAGGCTTGGGGTAAGGGTTTAGGGTTTCGGGTTGAGGGTTCCAAGGTTTCAGGGCAGAGGATCTTGGGGTCTCACGGGCTTTGGGTATAAGTTTTTTGAATCCGGGGTTTCATGCATTTTTTCTCAGGATTACAGCCATAGGCTTCCTTCGAGGGATACAGGGGCTCCAGAAGGGTAGAGGGGTTTAGGGTTTAGCGTTTATGGCGTTTGCCCGCAAAGCCAGTGACCCGAATTTGGGCTTCTTTCCCTAGACCTCACACTTCCTTGAAGTAGCCCAGTCCATAGCTCTTTGTAGCCCGGGTTTCAGGTGATGAATCTCCTTTTAAGGGTTTTGTGTCATGGAACTAGGTAGATCCCTAAACCCTTTACCTTAGGAACGAAACAAGAACATAAGCATAAGCTTTTTGGGTGGATATCCTTACGTTCTGGGGGTTGGTTTTAAGGCTTTAATATGGGATAATATCCCTGTCTATTCATTTGCTTATGTTCTTTTTTGGGCCCCTATAACCCTAAATTCGTCGGCCTGCTCTTCACACATGGCACTTTTCTGCAGGTTACAGAGGGTGACGGCACATTTGGGAGCACCTCTACGACGAATCCCAATTACGTCCTGCATTTTCCGGATTTGTGCGGCCTGGTATTTAAATTGTACCTACATGTTGGTAGTAACTTTGATCGGGATGAAAGGCCACACACTTTTGAGATTTCGACCATGGGTGTGTTGGGGGGGGCGGGGGGGGTGCATCTGACAGATATCAAAGAATGCTCAGTAAGCGCATTCGCTAGGTACTTGCTAAGCCCTCAAACCCTGGTAATTACTTGGTAAACGCTCGGCCCTAAATATGCCTTGAGCATTGCTGAAGCTTACTCAGGCTTTTCCATGCCCTGACCCCTCTTCCCCCAACACACCTATGAAATGAGGTGTTTTACTGCACATCTCCATTTTCATTTCCATTATCCCCAATATAACCCCAATATAATCCCTACATAACACTAGATATCCCTTTAAAGGGACCTAGGGTTTCCATTTTCTTTTCCATTATCCCAATATTACCCCTACTCATTTCAAGTACCCTAAACCCTAAACCCCATCTAGAATTCCAGAGACTGTGCAGCACTGACACGAGCAAAGCTCTTTGACCATATAAAGCTCAAAGATGCTACAACCCCAATGTGGGGGTTCCTAAAATTACGGGTACCTTTACAAGGGATATAGGGTAGGGTTTAGGGTTTCCCAAAATTAGGGCTACCTTTTTGGGGGTCCCCATATTGGGGATTATAGTGTATTGGGGTCTATATTGGGGTCCCCTTATTTTGGGAAACTACCATGTGTTCTTCTCTTGAAGTGGACGTTTCTTGAAAACGGCTCCTCTAAAGCCCCGCAAAGGGTACTCAGATGGCTGTCTTTCGAGAAGCCCTAATAATGTATAATAACACAGGCGCTCTGGTGAAGTCTTCTTTCTCAATCAGAAGATTTTTGATCCTCTCGCTACCCAGGTGGTATCAAGATGAGATTTCTCCCATCGGGACGAAGAGCTCCGGCGGATTTGGGTTCAGAGTAAAGGTTGGATATTCGAGGATTTGAGGTTGGGGGCTTCAAGTTCAGCAACGGAAGGTCTGCCGACAACACCTTCCCTAAACCCTAAACCAAAGACCCTAAACCCTAAACCTGGTTTATCCTAACGAAGCCGTCTCAAGCAATCTTAAGACGATTGTGGGTTTAAGGGGACTGTGGCCCACCGGCCCCCATCAGAACCCAAACATGTTGGTGGGAGGAGTATCTGCAGTTAGGAGGGTGGGGGATTTCATGACACGGGGACTTGATCGATTGCTTTGATTTCTCATTTCAGTTGGACGTGGCTTGTCTGCTGTCCTTAGCTGCTGTAATTTCTCTGCATGCGGCAGCTATAAAGCGACGCGGAACGATTCTTTGCCTAAATCCAAGACTTCTGGCCAAAGCACTGAATACAGTTTTGGGCCTCCAAGCTAAGAACCACGCAAAACAACCTTGCAGTATCGGAAGTCCGTGGTTGAAGTTGATTCTTGTCAAGCTTCGGGGCAATGCGCATCTGTATGAAGCAAAGAACCGACATCATCACCATCATCACCAGTAGCAGCATCACGGTCATAGTTATTCTTCGCAAGTAACATTCGAGAGTATCATCCAAGTCATTCCTATTGCCATTGCTACCCTCGACAAACATCTTCTTTTAGTGCTGATGTCATGTGCTTGTCAGACGGTTCTTCGCAACTTCCAGCACCGACAAGTCCAAGCGATTTCCAGGAAGGTAGTTTCCCCCAAATAGGCCTACCATAGCCTATAGACACCTATTCTCACGATAGCAGCCTTATATAAGGGTACCCCCACCTCAGAATTTCCCCTCGCAAGGATCGCGTCAATGAGTGCTGGCTACATCAATGATGCTTGCTTCTCAGATCTGGCGTGATAAGCGTACGGGCCACGGGGGATAACCCCGAAAATGGTTAGTTTTTAGGCTTTAGCCCATAATTTGAATTGAGAAGCTCCCGTACTCAGAATGAGGAACGACAGCGGATGACTGGAGCTTGCCAATCGCTTGCGAGGTTCTTTGCAAAACGGTCACAGGCCCCAAACCCAAGAACAGAATTTTCACAAGAGGGAGCATTGATGTTCAGAGAAACCGCAGTCATGCCCTAGACGAATTGTGTTAAAGAAGTCAGGCCATTGAAAGCATCCTTTAGTAAGGATTGTTCGAGCCCTTAGCCAGGGCCAGGCAAGCTTAAGTCAGCATTTTTGAGCTTTTATTGTCGTTTTATGTTCTGTTCGAGTTTGAAGGATACCTTGTGCGTTTGTAGGATTCCGCGCACGTACCTTGTCAGTGAGGAGCAAGGACTTCTTGTTGGCGGATGTCTAGGCGTGGGCTTGCTCCGAGCTCAGATGACCCAGTTCAGGGTTCAGGGGCGACAGGTCCAGGGCCATTGGGGAATAGGGCTTCGCCTTATTCGCCCCAATACAGTATAGGCCTTATCCTCTGAAAAGCGATATCAAGTGTTTTGGGTGTGAGCATCATGCAGGATGCTCTCCCGCAACCGTCCGGCTGAGGTCGATCATCTTCGGCATCATTGCTTGCTGCCAATGTACCGCAATCGAGAAGGCTCGGGTCGATTCTCAAGGAGGAGACGTTATGCATCCGTAAAGGACCCTTCAAGGACGCATAATGGAGGGAGCATACATCTGGTTCTTATCCAGGTAGAATGTCCTGGACCTCAGTAAGAACTTCTGGGCTACATGTATCAAAAAAAGGACTTCGTTCTGATGTTTACGTGTGTTTTCTAAAGCTCTGATTTTTGAGGTAAACTCCACACACTCAGAAATACTACAACCAAATGAGGAACGCAGCGATGGTGCAAGGTCTTGGGTCTTGCTGTGTAGGTTTTGCAGTTCCTTGCTGGTTCGGGAGAAGTCAAGGTTTTAGGATTCGGGGGAATCTAGAACTGATAGTCTAAATTTCTAGTTTTCCCCCTTAATAACCCTTATAGTAGTCCCCTATATAATCCGCAATATAACCCCCTTTAAGGAGTTTAGACCCCAAACCCTAAACCCTAAACCCCAAGCCCTAAACCCTATATGGGTGCTTGTCAAAATTATGGTCCCTTTTTGGGTACCCTAAATATTAGGTGCCGTATTATAATAGAGAGCCAAAAAGGGACCATAATCTTGACAACCACCCATGTAACCCCCCAAGATGAACTTGGGAGATGTGTGGCTGTGACTTTACGCGGTCAGGGTCTAGGGTTTGGGGATTAGGGTCTAGGGTTAAGGGTTTAGGGTCTAGGGTTTAGGGTTTAGGGTCTAGGTTTGGGGATTGAGGGCCCGCCTCTTTAACTCCAAGAGCTTCACCCTAAATGGGGCACTAAACCGCAAACCCCAAGCCTTGAAGCCTGTAGTGCTAAATCCTACGCTGGATCCAAATGTCCTTCAGTTTTAGGTTTCCATATAAGGATCTATGAGATCCTAAGACTGAAGGTCTTACTTACATTAGGGTTTAAGGTAGTCCTTCATCACCCCTAAACCATGAACCCTAATCGCCCCTAAACCCCAATATCTAAAGCCCAATCGCCCCTAAATTCTTAACCTTAATACCCCCTACAACGGCTCGAGAAAACGCAAAATCTTTGTCAGGCCACCGAAGCGGCCCAGGAGGTTCGGGCCCAGGTTTGAGTGTTTTGTGTAGGTCTGAGGGCTTAGGGTTTAAAACCTAAACCCTAAACCCCTAAGGCCCGAACCCTAAACCCTAGGGTGTCTAAGCTTCAGAGGGTTAGGGGCTTCAACTGTGGGCTGTTTGCTTGGGCCATGTGGGCGCTTTTCCTGTGCTTTCGTGCCAACTCTGGGCCCTTGAGCTTGGGGATTCACGGCTTAGGGTTTAGGGGCTCAGTATTTAGATGTTTAGGGTTTAGGGTTCGGGGATGTGACCCAGTTTTCGACCTATGTTAATGTATTATGGTTTTGTAGATTGGCCTTCTTCGAGGGTCTGTGAGCGTATATTTATATCTGTATATATATATATATATCTGAATGAGCGAGAGTTTTTTTCCGACTTTTCCCATCTATTTGCATATTGTACAGGGTATTTGGGTTTCATACGGGGCTCACAGGGGTCACAGTAAAGCTGAGGAGACAACAAGGTAGCTGACGTTGGAAAGTTCTCAGAAAGGTTGCTGTAAATGCAGCAGGTGATGCACAAAGGGGCTGTTTGTTGGAGCATTATCCGAAGATCAGCTTTTTCAGCCGGACAAACGTCTGAACATCTCACCATTCTGGGAGGGACCCTTGCCGAGAAACCATAGCTAGGGAAAATCCTTTCGTCTCATAAGCTTGCCAGGTTAGAGCTAGGATATGGGGTTTAGGGTTTAGGGTTTAGAGTGATCCACATCACCCGAGTTTTGTCCCAAAGTGGGCTCCAGATCATGCCCAGAAGATTTGCAGATATTCACACAAGATCCTTCCCCTACCAACCTACCTACCTACCTGCCTACCTACCTACCTACCTACCTACCTACACCCTAACCCTGAATCCTAAACCCGAAGCCCGAAACCCCACACCCCAAACCCTAAACCCTAAAGCCAAAACCCCAAACCCCAAACCTTCAACCCTAAATCACTCAAAGGCCGCTGACTGCCTCATGACCATGCCGAGCCTCCTGCTCGAGCCGCTCCTCAGTTTGATCCTGAAGGCAGGCTTAGGGTTTAGGATTTAGGGGTTTAGGGTTCAGGGTTTAGGGAATCGGGTCTAGGGTTCAGGGTTTTGGGAATTGGGTTTAGGGTTTAGGTTTCCGGGTTTAGGTTTCCGGGTTTAGGGATCCGGGTTTAGGGTTCAAGGTTAAGGGATTAAGGTTTAGGGATCAGGGTTTAAGGTCTCGGGTTTATGGTTTGGGGTTCAGTGTTTCGGGATCAGGGTGCCCCCAGCAAGTAACAGTCGTCAATAATTGGCGGTAACTGGGCGGACCCCAATCAAGACTCCAGAGTACTATAATCCTGATTTATCAGGATCCCCCAACAAGATATTCTTCATTTTGGGAACCCCAGGTGCAACATTAAGGGATATGGAGTTAATAGTGTTGATGGAGGAAATCTTGCACCACCTTAAGTCCCTAAAGTCCTAGGAGTTACAGTAGTTTAGGGTCCCTAGGTGGTGCAAGATTTCATCCATTCACAGTAGTTCTGTAATGTACCTACAATCGTGTCTTGTGCTACCCATTCCTGGTTTTGGGATTGAGCCAGGGTTGGCGGCTTTGTAGTTTCCGGTGGGTTTAGGGTTTAGGGTTTAGGGTTTAGGGAAATGGATCCTAATTGTAGGCACTTCTGGGAAAGGCACAGAACAGCCTTGGCTCAGGATTATGAACGATCATGGATGCACAGGTGTGAGAACTCAAGTTAGTGACGGGGCCTAATGAGGGTGTAGGGTTTAGGGTTTAGGGCTTTAGACCTGACATTCCCCTAAGATCTACCCTGAGATCCCTCAGCCCTACACCCCAAATCATTGACCTCCTACTCTGTACCCAAATCTGCCCTAAAATTCCACAGCACCCTAAGCACCAAAACCCCCAAAATCACAAAACCCTTAAACAGTTCAACTGGGTCAAAGCTGACGGTGTGTGTGTGTATATATATATATACACACATAGACATACGCATAGTTCTAGTTCTCACCTTAGGAATAAATGATTACTACTTAAACACAAAAACACAAAAACACAAAAACCGTAAACCCTAAACCCTAAACACAAAATCTTAAAACACAGCTGGCAGGTGCCGTTTTTCATTCTGGGTGTTGCCGCGGGCTCAGCTCTTGTGGATGGCAGCGGAGCCATAAGTCTACTTGGATTCAGGGTTTAGGGTTTAGGGCAGGGTTTAGGGCTGTGAGTGGTTAATAATGAGGGGTGACAGAGGTTAGTTTCCAAACGTATGTTTTGGCTTATGCGGCTTATTAGTATACTTAGTAAGCTCCCCTAACCCTCTAAGTAGTAGGTGTTATGGTTCAGGGTTAGGGTTCTAAGCTTTAGGCTTGGGGTTGAGGGTTTGGGGCTAGGCCTTAAGGTCGATGGTTAGGTTTTTGGGCTTAGAGTTTCGCAGTTTTGGCCAGCTAAGCTGTTAGCCTTTGTACCCAGACTGGAGATCTTTCCTTCAGTCATTGTACTTCGTAGAGAATGAGGAAGTGTATCATGTATTGGGGGTAGTATAGGGCTGGAGAGTTGTGGGGACTCAACGTGACTACTGGCTCCGAACTGCGAAGAGGCGATTTGGTTTTTCAGAGGCCAATAGTTACACCAAGACCTATACCCCAAACCCAAAACCCTAAAACCTAAACCCAACATCCTTAAAAGGGGTTATATTGGCGATTATAAGGGGGACCTACTATACGGGTTCTTAACCATGTGTGCAGCCCAATGTCCTACGTAGGCATTATTGGCCTTATGAGCCCTAGCGAAAATCCCGAGGGCCCTGCTCAAGCTCTAAGAGCAACTGACATACTGAACCGAACTCCCCAACTACAAGCCAAAACTCCTCAACCCAAAAAGTCCTAGTGCTTTACAGACATTCTGATTCGAAGTCCTCAAGAACCAGCCGAAAAGCTCAACCCAAAAAGTTAAGCCCCAAACCCTATAGCCCTAAACCCTAATTGGGGAAGGGCACGGTTTCTATAGCCTGCGGTACTACCCGGACTCATCGGGGCACAAGCCCACGACTTACAACCTGGAGCCTCAAATCTCCAGACCCTTGGGTTTAGGGTTGAAGGTGTAGGGGTTAGGGGTTTCGGGTTTAGGGTTTAGGGTATAAGGTGCAGGGTCAGTCAGTCAGTCAGTCAGTCAGTCAGTTGGGTGTTTACTTAGCTGCCTCTCCATGACGACCTACAAGCCAAGGCACCACATCAAAAGAACCAAGCAGCCCACCCTCCGTTCCTCAACCATCTCGAAGGAACCATGGCACAAGCATTACAAATTCGGTAACAAGGTTAAGGGGCCGGGGGGTACTGCGTAATGACTCCAGTCAAGAAAAGAGCGAGCATGCTTCGTGGCTTACAGCTTCCAGGTAACATCTCCCATCTAAGTACTTCAAACAACGACTCCCCTCTTACAGCTCCCGTGAAACGCAACGGTGAAACAACGTGTTGTCGGGCCGTTCAGCGGCCCCCTTCGGGGCCTCCTCGTCCCCTACCTCCTTTCCCCTTCCCCCTACCACGCCCTCCCTTAGTAGACGATAGACCCTTTCCCCTACCTGAATCTTGAGGATTCATGCCCAGTCTCCGCTGCTTGCGCTCAATTTCCTCAGGTATCTTGTCCAGGTACAGGTTAGAGGCAGACTCACCTTGCTCCCTCACCCTCTTAACCGCCTGGTAGATATACGCCCCCAACGTTCCCTGCAAACATTTCTGGACACAAAGCGACCCTTCACCAAACTCAAGGCGGACCATAAAGTGACCCTTACCACGTGTCCACTCCTGAGTAAGAGGGTCACGTGTCTTCCTTGCCCTGTTCGGGAGTACGAAACGCACACAGGAAAGCAAGGCCGGAGCGAACTCATACCATGAGATGAGTGCTTCTAAATCGATCTTGGAGTTCTCGTCAGATTGGGCATGGAAGGTCTCCGGTGGGACTTGGGGGATCGGTGTGGGCAGGCCTGTAAGCACATTCAGTTCCCTTAGTATGGCCATTGCTGTATCCTGGGCCAACTTCCTGAATTCTCTGCTAGCCTCCGCCCCCGAATAGAGCTCCTCAATCTTACTGCTGAACTCAACCACCAGGTGGGTGGATTTTTCAATCCTATCCACACGCCTCTTCAGGTTACCCACTTCACGTTCCGTGTAGGCCCTAACGGCCTTGACTTCCAACTCCAACGCCTCCAGTTTCTTTGTTTCACTCTTTCTTTTACGGTCCGACATGCTATCCGACTGCTCCGTGTTTGAGCTGAAAACTGGCTGCGACAACGAAATTCCACCACATGTGTCCTGGATAAAAATCTCCACCGGATTTCAACACAAAAACGAACGACCCTCCGCCCCCCCCGCCCCCACCAAGCAAGAACCCCCACGATAGCACCACCACAGTGCACATGAGAACCTGCGGGATCAGTACGTGACGTCACCCGAACCGGCCGTAGGTCGTGCCTCGGCGAAAGCCTCACCTGGGACATGCCCGGTGATGGTTCGTGCACAACAACACAACAACACCAGACCCTCCGCCACACCCCAACAACCAAACCCGACAAAGACCTCCCGCGCCCACCCCCAACCCACCTGCCCCGAACGTCCTCTCCGATATTGCCTGCATTTCAGCAATTTGACCTGGCTTCGTGATTTCTCCGGGCCTGAACAGACCCTAAAACCTTCCCACAACGATTGCATGTCCTATTTGCCGCTCCCGGCCCCCTGCAGACATCCTCGTGCCTCTCTAGGTTAGGAACTATTACCTGAATCCCGCATATCCTGCAGTTAGCCACCGGATGCACTTTGGGAGGTCCGCGAAGCCGCGAGTTGACCGGGCAAACGTGTTCCCTACGGTGACGCTCAACCCTCCAAGTTTGTTGACAAAACTCACACGTGTACATCTGAACTGTCATTTTTGTAGGGTCGGCTACCCCGTGCAAGTCTTCATAGTGCGCCTTGAGACTGTTAGACTTTGGGAAACCCTGTTCACAACGTGGGCACTGGAACAAACCCGTTTCTTGATCCCTCTCCATAACCCTCTGTCGTTTGCGAGTTTGGCGTTCAAACTGTCTTTCATTAATCCTCGGAGCTCCATTTCCCAATTGCCATCTATTTGCGTACGCTGCACGATCGCGATTGAATTCCCGAGGCGGGAACTCTGCGTGCACCGCGTCGCGCCAAGCCTCGCGATCCTGAGCTAGCCTGAACCAATCGAGCTGTGATACCTGAATCTGAGCCAACAAAAATTCGAACCATTGTCCCTGTCGTTGAGCTGGATTCACCCTAATTTTATGTCCCTCCCAAAATCCTGATGCTGCCTGCTTGGGTAGCCGCTGAACCTGCATCCGTGCCAAGTGACCAAGCCAAAACAGGCTTTGACGAGCAATCGCGTGTAGGAATGGTTCCCATTGTACTAATGTATTCAAGTCTACAGATTTAACGTGGTGAGCTCTTTTCCACCTGTGACGAACATTTACTCATCTGTGAACAGCGTGGTTGATATCTTGTTGCATGCTCTTCACACTTTCTCTTGTCCATGAGCGTGACCTGCCAAGACATGTTAAGGTGGGCATTAAAACTGCTTTCATAATCTTGACCCGAATACTATGCGGAATTTTTCTTTGCTGGGAACGAGTGCCGAACTGCCAAGACCGTGCGGTTTTTGCGATTTTATGGAACCCAGAAGATCGCCGTCGGCTAGTATCAGATTGTTGCCCCCCCGTTTCCATCAGGCGCCCCCCTACATGCCGGACCACCGCGTCAAACGGCGCCCTCCAATCCCTCATAGTGTTTTCCAATAACTGTTCCGCCCCCCTCATTTCTTCCGCTTCTCCCATTAAACATGTGTCATCTGCAAAGCCCACGTCCCCCAGCGTAACCGTTACCGCCTTGTTATGCAGGTGCTCCCGGCTATGGACCCCATGGTCAATACGACCATCCGCCTTGACCACCCACTGTATTCCCGGCTTGTGCCCCGTTTGCTGCGCTAGTAGTCGCCGTCTGACTCTAAAATCTTCCATAACTCCATGATGATAAACATTAAATAACGGCGGGCTACTGGGACACCCTTCTCTCAGTCCCTTATCAGCCTCATACTCCGACGACACCCCCCCATGGATCCGAACCGCGTACCTAGTAAACTCATGCAGCCCCTGACATGTTTTAATAAAGCCCTCCGGTGCTCCCTTAATATTCATCAGTTTCCATAAAGTATCCTTGCTCACCCGGGGGTAAGCTTTTTCGATATCAAATAACCGAATCAAAATGACAGCATCATCCGGTTGACTAGAGGTTGCCTCCTCCACTACTCGCCGAGTAACCTGCAATACGTCGTCCACACCCCTTCCCTTCCTGAAGCCCGCCTGGGCTTCGTGCAACCATGCTTCACTCCATCTCTGAGTTCGGTCCGCCACCACCCGCGCCAACAACTTGGAGCCCACACTTAACAACGTTACCCCTCGCCATGTAGTTTTGTCACTCTTGTCACCCTTATTTTTCCATAACGGGATCACTAAACCCTTATTCCACGATTCTGGCCAGTTGCGAGCTTCAAGTCCGTTTCTTGAATCCCTAGCCTGTACCCACATACATTGCACTACTCCGTGAATTTGAGCCTGCAACTCCTCACTGCCGACCTTATAGTCCTCCGCGAGGAACCCATCCATCCCAGCGGCTTTGCCGCTTTTCATCTTCATTCCACAAGCCCGTATCTCTGCCTCGCTGGGTGTGTCCACCATCCAGTGCGCCGCGCGTTCCCCTGAAACATTTTCCCATACTCGATCCTCCGCAATTTCCCTGCCCTCCTGAATTTTGCGAAAATGTTCCTTCCATTCCTCCCTTTCCTGAATTGGGTTTTCCACTTGGTTCCTTCCCGGAATTGCCGCGAGACGCAATCTTTCATCCCGGTTGCCTAGCTCCCTATGTAACGCGAACACCCGACGAGTATCCCCTTCCTGCTGAGCCCTCTCGAGTTCTGCCGTGAGGTTATCCACCCATTCCCATCTCCATTGTCTTCGAGTAAGCTTTCGCCTTTGCGACGCCGCTCTGGCCAACCTACACGCTTCACTCGATGGCGCTGTTGAGATCGAGGTTCCGCGTCCCCCCTAAAGCTACTTTGTAAGCCAACGCGTTAGCTACCTCCTGATCCAATTCCCGATTCTCTTCTTCGTGTCCCCGCAAATGCGGCTGTTGTCTGGCCATTGGCGCCGTCCCCAACACCTGAATACTTGTATCCACACACACCTGAACAATCTCCTGCCATTCCAACAAGCGATCCTCACTGCCCAATGCCCTCATATTAGCATTTAGCGCCTCCCGCCACTCCGACCTTTTTCTCTTTGCCATTTCCCCAGGTGCAGTTAACAAACTGATGTATGGCTTAAGTGCAACCTGATTCCTGACCACCCCCCCGTTAACGCCCTGCCTTTCCCAGTGCGGCCAAAAATGACATTGAAGCTCGATGGGGAGATGGTCAG